>BMAO01035354.1:0-39813 GCA_019973975.1 Trichonephila clavata | reverse complement strand
TGTTTACATTTTTGTACTCTATACGGTTAATGTTGGTTTTTTTACGTGTTTAGCCTTGAAGGGTTCGAGGAGATTTTGTATGTTAAACCGTGGAATATATAATATGTTTAATCTTATTTTCTTCTGTAACTTTCTCCTCATCGTGAGTGGGTTCAGAAAACGGACATTTCTCCCACCCCAGGACGACCGGTTTCCGCTAACTTGGACAGAGACATTTAGAAGAAATCTAGTAGGAGTTTCAGCCCCTGAATCCCGAATTTCCGAAACCCTGGGATCCTGGAGTTTTTTCCAATCCTGAAATCCCGGATTAAAATAAGTAGTTAGAGGACTTAATTTCTGTCTGAATTATTAAAAACATTTTTTTCTCATAAAAATATTCTACGAATTTAATTTTTCAAAAAATTATATACTGTTTAATAAATATGTACGTAGAATATGTTTGTGCAATTATAAGTGGTATACGTAAAATATATATATATGCACATTACGGGAGCACGTCACTGCAATGCTTACAAAATAATTTTCGCAACATCACAAGAATAGATTTTGTCACAGTTCCTTCTTCAATTAAATGCCGTTAATTAATAGCGGACCTACTTGGAAGTCTTAAGACATTTCAAATCCCATTGCATTAAAAACAGCTCATGCAACTGGATCTTCAATTTCAAATGAGGTAACATTTGAAATTGATTCACATTATGATTCTATAACTGCACTGCTGGCCACAGTAAATGCAACACCAAGAAAGACAAAAGATAGCACAACAAAGTTTATTTTGTAGATAACATGTCGACCAAGTATCAAATGATTAAATGTATAGACTTCTGTGAAGTGTGGTTCCTGCCAGAATCTGTAGCCAGAGTAGCCGCCATTGTTGGAGATAACCGCTGCCACACGTATCGGCATTGATTCAAAGACACTTTGGATGCGTTCTTGGGGTACAGCAGACCAAGCAGCTTCCACACGTTGCCAAAGTTTACCTGGTGTGGCAGCTGAGGGTGTAATCTGGGTCAATCGTTGAACAACCATGTATCACATGTTTTCTATGGGTGAAAGATCCGGAGAGTGAGCCAGCCAGAGAAGCAATTCAATCTGGTGATTGACGAAGAGCCTTTGGACAATGCGTGCCACGTGTGGTCACGCATTATCCTGTTGAAATATGGCTGTGGCCAAGCCCTGAAGGTAAGGAAGGACAACTGGCTCCAACACCTCGGAGATGTAGCGCTGGCTGTTTAAAGTACCGGCAATGTGTACTAGAGGAGTGCGAGAGTGATATCCAATACCGCCCCATAGCATAATACCCGGTGCAGGACCAGTGTGATGGTGCATAACGCAGCTCTTCAGCATCCTCTCTCCACGGTGTCTCCAGACTCGTATCCGACCATCATTGTGTTGCAGACAGATGCGTGTCTCGTCAGTAAAGACAACTTCATTCCATTCTGCCGCCCACATCCTTCTTTCATCGCACCATTGGCGGTGGAGACGTCTGTGATTCTGCGTCAATGGTAGACCAAGCAATGGACGTCTTGCGGACAGAACACTCTTCTGTAAACGGTGTCGAATGGTACGCCACGCAGACACTGAATGATGCGTTACAGACTCAATGTGCTGTGCTATGGTTTGTGATGTGACTGAGCGATCCGTCACTGCCATATGCACAATTTGCCTGTCCTCACGTGAAGTGGTGCACTGAGGTGGATGCGTTCGACCACGTCGGTCCGTCCTACCCTCCTACATCCAGTGGTCACATATCCGCATTACAGTTGTTTGGTATCGTCCAACACGACTATCGATTTCCCTGAAAGATAATCCACAATCTCGGTAGGCCACTATCCTTCCTCTGTCGAACTCGTATACTTGATCAAAAGCTGATCGCTGTTTTCTACGAGACATAACTGGTCATTTTTTGAAAAAGCGACAAGAAAAACACAATTGCAGAACTTGAATTCTTCGAAATCCCCAAGCCTTATATAGCGCTTTGAGGTGGCGCCACAGGCGTGCGTGATGTGTGTTTGCGCTGAAATTCTAATAATTTGCATATCTCACCTTTGCTAATGCATGTTGTAAATTCCATGCTATTTGCATGCTTCCTTCAGTGTGCTGCATTTACAGTGGCCAGCAGTGTTGATCAATTTATATAGAAAAACCATTAAGTGTAGCAGAAGAGTCAAATAAAATTATGAAAGAGGTATATTCAACAATGTATTCTATTAGATTTGAGACACTGTCATCCAAAATTCAAAAATAAATGTTTCTTTTTTGAAAATGGAGTGAGACGTGGTGATTACCTGAAAATAACATACTACTGATTAACCCGATAACGCCCAAATTATTTTAAAATCGAAATTTTTGAAACATATTTTTAAATTACATTTTATATATCATAAATAGAGAGTAATTATGAAGTTGTATCCATTTTCTGTAATTAGCAGCTGAGATAATAGATGATCTATAAATAGATCGCTTGGCGCTTATGGTAGTAAACGATCAAGTAACTTTCCTCGGTTTTATATTTAAAAAATTTCAAATTTAGGGGTGAAATGTATTTTTTTTTTGTGAATTTAAAAAATCCTAATGAGATTTAAAAGAGAAAATATTATTTTACTGATCTAAACTTACTTAGTTACAATTTTATACAGCCAATTTGTAAAAGTTAAGTGTGATATAATAAAAAACATTTCAGACAAAGGGTACATTACATTTTGTACAAAATGTTAGAGGACCACCTTACATTTTTGAAACTGGCATCTTCTTTTGTTTTGTCTTTTTTCTATAACATGGTATTTTCTATCTAAACACATAGAGTCTATTACGTTTGATCTTGATTACATCATCTGAGGTCTTCCAATGCATTTCTTAGAATTTGTTCCCCGTTTGAGGTACGCAACGAAGATATATCTTCGGATGTCTTTTATACTTTTTATATTTTTCCATGGGTACACAAAAATTTCTACATTACCAGACAGATCTTTTACCGATGGAGTAGTCATTTCATCATCATCAAATTAATCTTTGTCAGTTAACTCATCCACATCAGGTGGTAAAGCAATTATATCAGACTCTATTTCATTAGAAAACATATATTCTACAGCTTCTTTGGCGGTGTGAAGCACTTTACGCCGAGAAATTCTGGAAGAAATGAAACGGAGAAAAATGATATTAGTTACCACTAACTCCCAGAGATCTATTTATAGATCAGCATGTTTAAACTTACGTGTTAATAATAAAAATAATTATTTTTCTAATATAAATAAGCCAGAATAATTAAAGAGGTATTGCAAATGTAAAACTCATGAAGAAAGTATAACTTACTTTTAATTTTTTTTCTGTTGGATATAAAATCGAAAGCTGCACTTTGAAGCTTCAAAATGGCGACCATTAGACGCTAGCTGCTGGACTGCTGTGGGAAAGAATTCTTCAATTCTCATTTAGGGATATGGCCCCATGTGTAAGGAAACCAGCCAATGACAATACGAAGTGATTAAAAGATATTGTTTTCACTGGGAGTTCTGAGTGGGAGATGATCTATAAATAGATCACTGGGCTGTAACGGGTTAATGACGAAAATACCTTCTAGTAAAGAATTCGAACGTACATTTTCTTCGGCAGGACAATTTGTAACAAAAATAAGAAGCCATTCCAACGATGAAACGCTGGACGAGCTGTGTTTTTAAAATTATTTACAGAAACACAAGAAATGAAGAAATGTTTTTTTTTAAATTTCATAATGTACTATTTTTATTCGTTTTTTAAAATAAATTTATTTATTTTTTTCATTAAAACAATATTAAATCAATTTTTAAATATATTTTTAGTTTTATTATGCATTTTCAACGATGCTAATACGTAAATATTTTTAATAAATAGTCCAATTCTAATCCCGGGATTTCGATAAAGCAATCCCGAAATCCCGTGATTGAAAATATGACACGAGATTGCAAACCCCAAAATATTCTTGAAATAAAATTCACTTAAGAACATTTGTAATTTTTATGAATTATAGACTAGGGTATTTTTTGTGCCTTTTATAGCGGATTCTCGGGTGTATTTCCCTTGATTAACTTAAGGGCATTGTTTGATTTTAGAACTTGTTCAGGGTAGCTAGTGGTCAAAATAACGGTCTCGTGACCGGCGTGTCATGAATTCGAGTCTGTGCTGCTGAAAACCCTCCGTGTTGGAAGGTGCTGCACTTAAAAATATGTTGATGCTCAAACGTCTTCCCGTTGTTGTGGTGTTGAAATATGGAGAGTGGCTCAGGTGTCGTCCTCGTCCCTTGACCATGGTCCAAAATTAAGAGGCCCGTCACTAAATGCCGCCGAGTAGCTGAGTAGTGTGACGTTGATATTCCCTCACTGACTTGATACGAGAAATTGCCATGCGAATAATTCTTGATACATGTAAGTATTACACTTGCAAAAAAGCAGAAGAAAGGTAAATGACTGAAAATTGTCGGATATAATTATACAAAATGTCAGTGGATATTAGAAAAAAAGAAAAAGGCACTTCCGAAATCTTAAGAATAAAAATGATGCGTTTTTTTAACGTAAAAATCAAATAATAAAACCTGAAACGAGGACAAAGAGTTGGTTTTTAAGAGTTGGCCAAGTTGCCATGTTCTTGCATACGCCCTTAAAATGTTGCTTCAAATCCCAAATAAAGATATTAACTGTAACTGTAACGTACTTAAACGCTAGCTAGTGGGAGAGTTTTGCAGCTCCGCACAAGCGCAGAAATGTATTGCCTATTAAAGCACGACTGGATGTCACAATAAGAATGACATTTGCTCAGTGGAAAATATTGAATAAGATCAAATAGCGATATATTAAGAATCGCATGAATCAGATACAAGATTTTAGTTGAATGAATATCTCAGTTAAAGATATATAACAAAACTAACTTTTTAATGAATTAATTTTAAGAGAATTGTAAATTAAACAAAAAAAAAAGCTTTTTGCGTATCTCAGCTGAACAAGTAAAAACCATATTTGTTTAATTTTATGTTTGTAGATCTAATAGTTAATACAGAGGATTTTTTTTTATTTATAACTCCCGGGGTAAGTCCCCTGTAGGTTGATTGTTGAAAACACCTTTCTAATCTGATCTCTGCTCAGCAAAAGTAACACATTGCTATAAATTTCGTATAATGAACTCTTAAAATAGTATAAATAATTTATATTTGGATGTGTAATACCTTAGTATCACATTCCATTGCATTTATTTTAAGTTAAAATTGTAATATTCGCAAGCAATGCCGTTCCTTACATTATGATGACGATTCAATGGAAACATAGAGAAATGCTGTCGATAGATCTATGATGGCACCATTTTTAGCGACCATGTAGGCAACTTGACGATGGATTGAACGGTGCAGAAGTTGATATGCTATAGCGCCACCTGGTAGGGAACAACAACAAAAAAGTTTGCTTAAAAACCTTTTCCCAAAAAGAATATATATATTTGCCAATTTTCAAAGAGATCGGCTTAACGATATTGAAATGATGCGAAGTCATATATAAAAATATTCAGTTATATATATATATAATAAACAATTTTCAGGCCATGGTAGTTGTGAGTGAGCGAGTATTAACGTTGCACTGTTCAGTTACACGAGGGCTTTTGGAGACGGAACCTCGTAATTTTAAACAATGGTCAAGTGACGAGGACGACACCTCAATTTGCACTTCATCTCCTAACTACCACACCAAACCAATGGGAGGACGTTTAAACTTTCGACAGATTTATGTGGCATCGTCTCTCTACACGGAGGATCTTCAGTGGTACTGGGCTCAAATTTCTGACATGCCAGCCACGAGTCCGTTGCCTTGACCACTAGGCTAACTCGGCCTCCTTTGGTTGTGAGAGGCATTATTTGTCATAATAATTGCAATTTATTTTTATATTTCATTAAAACTGAGTCAAGTAGTTTATAAATTAATGCCAATTTGATAAATAATTCTTACACCTAGTGGCTTATAATTGATTTTTGACTCACATTGATTCAGTTTCCAAGTGGCCAAAAAAAAGCGCAAATATTTAGATAATTGTCAATAAATTGTGTGATATTCTTAGAGAGAAATTCGTTAAAGGAGATGCAACACATAATTATCTGTACGAACTATTGTTTGTTTCAATGTTAAGAAATACATAAATACTTGTTTTATTTCCTTAAAACCTAGTATCAATGAAATAAAATATTGTTTTTTGTTATTTACAAGACAGATATATATATATATATATATATATATATATAAATTATTTGTCATATATTTCCATATGTAAATAATAGTTTTTATTTCTGTATATACCCTGCATGTAATACATAAACATTGTTAGATAAGTTAAATAACTCCTAATTTAAAATTAGCACAGATTCAGTATACAACTCATGAATTATCTGCTATATAAAAATAATTTCACTGAACTTAATAAGTTTAATCAATTCAACAAACACAGATTACATAAGATATATTTTAATAATTTTATTTATTTAAAAATAAGGAGAAATACTTTTATTAGATAAGATTTCTTCGCATTTCATAAAACATACAAATGAGATTGAATGTTTCTCATAAACCGAGAACAAGAGCACCGCAGAGAGAAGGATGAAAATTTCATCTGAGAAATGAAAGGATTTCAGTGCCGTCACTTTTCGTTTGTATGCAATTTGCTATGCAGAATGCAAAAGTCAGAAAAGTCTGACAAGATAAGAATTTCATTTTACATTTCTTAAAGTAGAATACTGTCTCTATTTTCATTTCCTTTATTTGTATGGAAAGATAGGGCTCTATTTTAAGAAGGCGAGGTGAATCTTACTCGCATTTATCCTACATTCGTCAGAGCAAGATCCTGAGAGTTCACAGACTCTCTTATTAGTTTTATAAATATCTTTTTTTTTTAAATTGCATTTCCCAAAAGGTTTTAAATTTAATTAAGATTAAATGTAATTGTTAGATTACTAAATGTAATTGTAGATTACTTTAAAGATTTCCGGAATTATTACCACGTAAATGTTTTATGTACTGAGTATTCATTGATACTCAGTACATAAAACATAAAATATAAACTATTTCACATTAAAAATGTTATAATTAATTCAAAAAACATTTAAAGAGACACTTTGATGTCGTAATTATAGTAATTTGAAAGAATTGTCATATTGCTAAAATCTTAGAATTAATTTAAACATGGACTTTTTTTACATTTTTAGCTTCTTCAGCCTGCTAGCATTTTTTCAACAGATTAATTTTCAGTTGATGTTTAGATTTCTTTTAAATTTATTTTCTCTTTCTTATTAAACTGTTTTACGTTGTTATTTGTTTTCCCTTGTAATTTACGTTTAATGGAAAACAGTCCAAATCAGATTCATTACAAATAACTCTTAAAGATTTATGCTACGTAAGTAGGTACAAAATGATGTCAGAGGTGATGACTTATTTTCTGAGCAATAAATCAGATCGTATAACTTTTTGTATCATTAATTCGATTTCTGAATATTGTTTAAATTGAGGTTATCATTCTAATTTACCGTAAAATCCGGCGTAAACCGCGCACATTTAACACAAAAAAATACGACCAAAACTTAAGTTAGCGTGTTATACACCGAGTAGAAAAGCGATATCTTTAAAAATAACAAATGACATAAGTAAGAACATTTTTTTCTTCTGCATGTATCGAAATACATGCTTATATAAAAGAAATTGCGAGAAGTGCCGGGTTAAGTAATTTTTGAAAGTTAGCAAATGGTTTTTGCGTGTACGATCTTGATAATTTACAAATTACCTTTATATATGTGTTTTAATGATAGTTTGCTTATTAAATAACTTTATATGTTAATTTTGGTCATGCTTCTCTGCATTTAACCATGCCATATAAGTAACAAAATCGCATTAAAAAGTGTACTTAACATTTTGTTTCATAAACCTACTTCTATCTACTTTTTACAATTTTAAACTTTTTGAAATATACTTCATGAGTGCTTAAGGCAAAGAATCATTTTTAAATAATTTATTTCATCTAAAAAAGCTATAAAATTTCTATTAATATGCAGGGACTTCTTAAGTTTTAGTAAATAGCAAATATCTTTCTATTATTAAATAGTAATGAGTTTTTCGAAATTCACAAAATAGTAATTTTAGGCTGAAAAAACCTCGAATTCTTAGACTGGTATATTCTATGTTATTCCTGAGATTGAATTGCATATTTAATAAGATGTCTTTTTATCACAAGCCTGTATCTTTCACTGTAACAAATTCAATGGAAAAAACCACCTCAAATTGAAACAACCTTTTTGGAGTTGACTTTAAAGAAATAAACAATTTATAGCTATTTCCCCTTAGGGTGTAATGGCTTTTCAAGAAAAGGTTCAAAAGAAAACAGTGAAGACAAATCATGGTTAGAAAATTCTCTGTTGTCTTAAAACACTTTCAGCTTTCAAAATTGCTTTCTGTCCGATTAAATTTCCTAGAGGAGAGAATTTAAGCCTATTTTCTCTAAAGTGTGGCAAAAATATTACATAAATTACTTTATTTTGTGAATATTAAGAAGAAAAATATATTGTTCAAATATTAATCTAATCAGTCAAACTAAGTCAAAAAACCTGTAAAAAAATATTCAGGATTACATAATTTCAATTTCTTACATTGTTGCACTAAATATTTATATAAAGGTATTATTTAATTTTTACTTTGATAAGTACGAAATATATGTTACGAATATGTGGAAAGTTTAGAAAATCTAACGTTGTCAAAATATATCGTACGATGAGTTTTGTACATTATTGTATTTGTGAACTGAGTATTTTTGAATATCGTTGCAATTATAATTGCAATTATTGGTATGTTTCATCATCCAATCAAAACCAAGCGTACAATGATTTATGGCCCGTAATGGTTTTCATACGTCAAATGAAAATGCAAAAATAAAATAATCTTGCATAGAGCAAATAAATATTTTTTTGTAAAAAAGAACCCTGCAGTTTTTTTTAATACAGCAGCACAATTTGCATTTCTCAGAAAAAAATGTACCGTTTTACGCTCTTTCTCTGTATATATATATATATAACCAGCAATCCTGGTTCCTAAGATCGATTCTTATGAAATTTTGTGCAAATATTCAGTAGGTCTGAGAATAGGACTTAAACTATTTTTCATTCCAATATTGCAATTAGTTGAAAAGATATTAATTAAAAACCTTAAAACGCGTAATTGACTTTTTCTCTGTGTTGTTTATTTCGCCGTTTATTTCACTTGGCGTCGAAAATCGGTTTCACGCCAGATGTGTGACTTTTCTCTGTTCCACCATCCAAATCACTCTACTCATAGGTTAAAATAGCAAAATGGGTGTCTATAACAAATCAAAAACCACCAAATTTGGCGAGTGAAAATTTTTTTCCCATTTTTTGTACATATCTTTAATTCAAAAATTTATATATTGCATCGGTTTATAAAACAAAAATATCTAAAATATTTGCGAAAAACTTAATCGCTTTTACTTCGTTATCATTATTTCAAATAAGTGATACGAGATAAATGAAACGGGTAGACCCATTCTCATGAAATTTTGGGCGTATATTCATTAGGTCTGAGAATAGGACGTAATCTGTTTTTTATACCCCTAAGTGATAAGGATGGTCCACCCTAAATTTTTATTTTTTAAACAAAATTGTTTTTAAATTTTTTTTTATGACTCGACAATAAAAAATACATACAACCCTAAATTTTTACTTTCTACCACCAACCCCTATTTTTAATAGCGATATTAGTACTTGAATAATTTTCTGACATTGAACAAGATATTGAAAGACATAAAAAACGACAAACTATTTGGTGGCTCTCTGTTACTCCTTTCAGGTGATTTCAGAAAAACACTTCCCGTCATGTCTTATTCAACGTACGCTGATGAGATCAACGCTTGCTTGAAATCATCACCACAGTGGCGTAATGTTGAAAAGGCACAGCTGAAAGTAAATATGCGCGTTCACAAATGCTTCAAGATCCATCCGCTGAAACATTCTCAAAACAACTGTTAAATATCGTCGATGGAAAAGTAGCTGTACATGAAAATACTGGATGCTTAAAATTGCCGACCGATTTCTGCACAATCATTAAGTAGCAAAATGATCTCATTGAGCAGATATTTCCCGATATACACATACAATACTTGAATCATGAGTAGTTAGCAGAAAAAGCAAATTTGGCAGCAAAAAATATGGACGTCAGCGATTTGAATTTCAAGATGCAACAGTTTTTTCCAGGGGACTTGATGTCATACAAATCTATCAATACAGTTTGCAATACCAACGAAGTTGTAAATTATCCAGCAGAGTTTTTGAACTCATTGGATTTGCCAGACATGTCACCGTACCATTTACAATTGAAAGCTAGATCTCCGGTTATTTTGCTTCGTAGTTTGAACCCACCTCGGCTGTGCAATGGCACATGATTAGTCATCAAAAAATTGATGAAGAACGTTGACGAAGCTAGCATTTGGAATGGCAATTTCCGAGGAGAAGATGTATTACTACCACGAATCCCTATCATTCCTACAAACGTGCCAATTGAATTCAAACGGATTCAATTTCCAATTAGATTCGCATTCGCAATGACAATCAATAAGTCTCAGGGCCAAACGATGTCTGTTTGTGGCTTAGATTTGGGCACACAGTGTTTTTCACACGGACATTATACATGGCAAGTTCTCGCGTGGGTAAACCATCTAGTTCGTTTGTGTTGGCTAAAGATAGACTCACTAAAAATATCGTACACTCCATTGCTCTAAGAGCCTGATAATGTTATTTTTTAATTGTCATAATTGTGACAGACATGTAATTTGAAATTTATTAGTTAAAATAATAAAAGTACAAAGAATTCAAACAATGAATGTTAGGTTTTATGTTACTTTTATAGGCCGTCATCGTTTACAGCGCTCCATTCCTCTTTCAGTCATATGCCACATCCCCACACACTTACGATGAGTTTGTTATTTTTTATTTGACTACCAAAATATTCGTTAGAAATAATTTATATGGCAAAACAACGTTTGCCGTGTCAGCTAGTATATATATATATATATATATATATATATATATATAGCGTGTTTTCTCATGAGTTCCCTCTTCTTCGATTAAAATCTGGTATTTCTTTTTGTTATTAATTGATTTGAAAACAGTACTCCTTAAAATAACTATGACTTTTAAAAAATGAATATTTTTTATTTAAACAGGTCTATAATCAGAATACATGGAAGGGATTCAAATTACAGCATTTGATAGGAAGTTGACGTATAAATGATATATTGATCAGTACTCGCAAGTGAGACAAATGAACTATTTTATATAAATTGTTGTCTTAGAGAACCAAAGAACTGGACTCCTATTAATGCTTATCAGGGACAGTGTGCCTGTTAAGTGTATTTTCAATACTTAAGTAGAATTTGACAGTTAATCTTACTCCTATTGCATATTTAACTTACAGATTAGTTTAAGTAAAATTGTTTATTTTTACGTCTATTGATCATTCATCTCCTGCCACTGGTGTGCAATCCATTTCATCCAATTTTTTTCTAACATTCTATATTAAATATAGTATGCCTATAGAGGCATTCACAGAGTTTAAATGTAACATTACACAACAGATTAATAAATATAACTTTAGTACAGATAATAACATCTTTTTTAATGATATTAAAAATCAGATTAAAAAATTACAAAATAAATTTATTATAGTTTATATTGATAAAGTGCCTGGAAATTTTGCCTTCATTTGTAAATACTACTATAGTTTAATGCTCAACAAACATTTTGAAAATAATACAGCTTTTTATAGGTCATCAATTTCGATAGAGAAATAAATAATTGAATTTTGGCTTTTCATAAACAATTAAAATACAAATTAATAATAATTTTAAATTTCCACATGTATTTCTTACTCCTAAATTTCATAAAAATCCAGTAAAGTTTAGAACAGTTACTAATGGTTTTAATACATATATCAGCAAATCAGGCAAAATTCTACATGAAATGTTACAAGATACAATAAATAATCTAAAAACTTCAGCCATTCTTAAAAATAGTACAGAACTTATTGCACAAATTAAAGATAAAAAATATTTTCAGTATTTAGTTTAGATTTTGAAGATTTTTTACTCAATTAATATAGATGATATGATAAAACACTAGTAAAATTACATAAAGATAATTTGTTAAAATGTCAAATATGATAGATTTGTTCTCTACTTAGGTTAGTTCTAAAAGAGAATTATGTTTATCATAATGGTAATTATTATCAACAGATTAAGGGTCTACCACAAGGTGGCCCAGCTAGCAACTGTCTTGCCAATTTATATTTACATTATTTTGAAAATAGTTTCACAGACAACTTAGAATTTTATTTTTTTCGTTATATAGATGATATAATCATTTTTGGCAAGCAAGACAACTTTATACCTATATTAATTTTTATCCACAATATCTTAATTTAATACAGACAAATAGTAACAGTTACGAAGCAAATTTTCTTGATATAGAAATTAAATTAAATGATTATAAAATAGTTACTAATATTTATGATAAACGAGAAGACTTTAATTTCAATATTATAAAAGTACCGCATTGGGAGAGTAATGTGCATGTATCTATATTCAGAAATATTGTTCTTAATTACACACTACGCAATAAACTTCTAGTTTCTAATAAATCAGAAAAAATAAAAAATTATAAACATTTTACTAAATACTGTTTAATTCAAAACTACCCTATTAATTTTATTAATAGATATTTAAATAATGAAATTCTAAATAGTGATGATTAAATTTCCATAGTTTTAAAAGGTTTATATTATAGATTTATTATTCTTCCTAGATAGTTTTAAATACCCCCAGTTTCTAGTTTTAGATAAAATTACTTTTTTAGAATATATTATAACTTTTAAACCATATTAAGAGTCTAAGATAATGGTAGTATGTTTACATTTCTTACTTTATTATTTCTATTCTTTTCATACTTTTGCTAAGTGCTATTTTTCAGCCATTGCTTTGTTTTGAAATTGTATTTGGGTCCAGAATCTGGCAATAACTTGTTTATTGTACTCAGATTTAGCGCGGGCTCTGCATTTCAGTATGCAATTTTTGGGTAAGTTACCTTTTCCTTATAATGGATTTAGATTTCCTATCCATTATTTCCAATTGGTATTTGCTCGGTATCATTAACAAAAAAGGGGGAAGGTTGGCTGGCCAAAAGCATGTTCAAACCCACTTTTATACAGAAGGATTTTTTTAAAGAAAATTTTATGTATACTAGTTGTCCTAAGTCAGCAATGTGGATAATACTGAAGCATCCATTCTTTTATATTTTACTGTGTTATTTCAATCTTTCATATCTCCTTCTAAATTTGTTTCTTGTTATCTGGCAATTGATATTCTTTTAAGTATTAATCATGTAATTCATCTCTCTCTTGTAGAGAAATTTAATATATTATATATATATATATATTATATATATATAAAATAATAAAACACACACACAGACTGAAAAAAAACAGAAAAAAAAATCCTGAAAAGTAGAAGAAAACAGAATGCAGTAAGAAAAATAAGTCTATAAAGTTTGGCAAATTGAGAAGAATGTTTTCAAAGTTATTTACAACAAGATGGAGAGTATCTCCAAGAATACACTTAATACACTTAAGACACTTAATAAACATGAATTGCTAAAGATGAAGATACTAATCAGATAATAGAAAGATCATTAAATATATGTGTTATACTTAATAATGGCATAAATTTACGATGTATGAACATGCGTTACTTAAATACGAAGCATGTCAATTATTAAAGCAACCTTTAAAACAAGAGAGGAATCGGATATACTACTGGGATTTTGAAATCAGTATAGTTTGAAAAGAGACTCATCTGTTAGCCAGGAGATTTTCTGAGTAGATTGGAATGAAATCACACAAATATTTCCACAATTTGCCTAGATACAAATCATGATTCATTAAGAAACTTTAAAATCAAAAGAAGAGAATTATGTACCATGTTTATTGTGCTAAAAATGTTTTAAGGTGTCCGACTACATTCGGAACGTGGTTTTGAAAAAAGCTTATAAAAGAGAATCATTTCTTTGATATTTAATATCATATACACGTAAAAGTTTTTTGGGAATGTTATTACAAGAAAAAATTGTTTAAATGACAATTTTGTTAAAAGATGTAGACATAATGATACATTTAAAAAACACTTCGATTCTAAGTAAAATGTTTCTATAATAATAATAATTTGGCTCTTTATACAGCTGTATAGATATAAATGACAATACAGAGCCTTAGCTAAGATTTTTGAAACATATTATTTAGAAATGTTTTTATATTCATATTTTAATACATCAAAAATAGAGAAATCTTAAGGTATCCGAACACGTTGAAAATGACCAAATTCAGTCAAGATAGATATTTTTGTTTTTTATTTTATTGAATAGAGCTATCTTTTGACGTTACGAAACATACTTTTTTTTGTTTCTACGCTACCTAGAGGCCACGTTACAATCAATTTTATTAAGTTAGAAAAACCGGAAGTGGGTTTTTGATCTACCAGAAGTGGGCATTTCAATTGCTAAAAATCTGTCATGGTGAATCTGATAACTCAAAATATTACGAATGTGTTTCTATAAAACGTTTTAAACCTGATATTTATGTTATTTTCTAGAGAATGTACTAAAATATTTCTTATGGTATGAATACTTTTTGAGTTATGACTTATTATTTAAATAATGGTCTCATAAGAAGTATAGCATTTCTTATAGTGTTTATTCAATCTGCTCTAAAATTTTCAAATTTTAATAAAAATTAAAATTTTAGTACATTTTTTAGATAAATGCATCTTATTTGTTTTCGTAATACTTTTACTAATATATGTTTATTACTTTTTTCTCTAACTGCTTTGAAGTTTTTCAAAAAATATTGCTAAAATTTCACTTATAACTGTGATTTTTGTAAAATTCAGGTAATTTATTTTAATTATTGATAGTTTAATAGTAATATTTATTGGTATTGAGTCCTAAAAGAGCATTTATAATGTTTTAGTATGCTATTTTGTTAAAAAGTACTCTGAACGTGTTCGGATACCTTAACAAAAACATTTGTTAATACTTTCTTTGTAATTAAATTTGAAATTAATGTGAATTTTTTTTAAAAAAAATTGCTAAATCAGAAGTCTTAATATTTAACAGTTTCCGAGAAAAAGTACACATATATATGTGATGATTTTTGTCGTTGCCTGTAAAGCTTGTTATACACATAAAAATACATAAATTTCATGTTTAAAACATAAAAACAGTTTTCTTGTAGTTTTGGATATCATGTATGTAATATTTAAATAAACTTTTTAATTCTGATACTTTAAGAAATTGTGTTTACATGTGAATATACAAAGCACTAATGAAACTTTTCGAAATGTCATATATTCATGTATTACTGTCTTAAAAAGATTATATTTTTTAATTTGTGTCTTCTTTTTCTATAAATTTATTGTATGCATGAACTGAAAATATTTATTTTATATTTCATATATATTGTGCATACTGAAGTGAAATTTTTGAGATATTCCTCAGACATTTAGCTAAAAAGCAGATGTCGTAATATAGAAAAGGAAAATTTTTATAAAATTCATTATTATACTGTGCAAAAATTACATTTTTAAGCAGGCTGATCAAATTTTAAAAAAAACATTCACTTCTGTATAAAGATAAATGTTTATTTAATGCACACACAAATTTTTAAACTTTATGTTCAATAGTTTCTTAGTAAAAGGTACATAAATATATCCCAAAATGCAATGCCCTTTTTCGTTGCACAAGACTTGTTACATACAAAAAAATAGACAAATTTCATGTTTAAAAACATAAAATCAGTTTTCTTGTTGTTGTTTTGGATACCATTTATGTAATATTTCAAGAATCATTTTAATTCTGATACTTTAAGAAATTGTGTTTACATGTGAATTTATAAAACACTAATGAAACTTTTTGAAATGTCGTATAATGATGTATTACCAAAGTCATATTTTCATGTATTGATACATTTTCACATGTTATTTATGATGATTTATAATCAACTTGGATGACAATAATGTATCAGAACAGAAAATTCTTCAAACATTTATGCATAATTTGAGAAAAATGATGCAAATGCTATAAAATATCTCGATAGATTAAAAGGGAAAAATGTTATATATATATTTTCTGAGAATTCTAAGTAAAAGAAATAAGTAAAAAGTCTTAAAGTTATTGATAATAAGCTAATATCTAAAAAAATAGTGCAAATACAAATTGTAATTCATAATTTTTTGGATGAAGTGACATTTTATAATAAAAATGCAATTATCTCAAAACGGTGTTTTTAAAAAATGCGTGTACCTTTTTCTCCGAACCAATTCAACGGAAGCACTTGCAATCTTCACTGAATATTAATGATATCTAACTATATATATTGAACGGAGCTTTTATTAATATTCCCATAATAATTTTGTAAAAGACAGTTATCGTGAAAAAAAATGATATTTTTCAAAAAATTCATAGTGATACTGTTGCGATGAATGTTTTTGAAAAAATAAAACAATATATTTGAAAAAAGCTTCCGATCAGTTTAAATAAAAAAATTCTAATTAATATACAGAAAAAAATTTTAAGTCTGTACATTAAATTGTTTCTGAGAAAAAGGTACATAAAAATGCTCAATTTAACATTAGCGGGATAGGGGGTACCGACTAACCTTAAATCCTATCGAACATGTATGGGATATTCTCGGGAGACAAATTGCAACCCTTTCGCACCCAACAAGCTCCGTTACAGAACTGAAGAGAGCTCTCCAAGAAGCTTGGAACCGTTTGAGCCCACAACTCATTCATCATCTCATAGCAAGTATGGTAAATCCCTGTGCAGCGTGCCTGGCTGTCAGAGGTGACCACACACCTTATTAAACTGCAGCATCAGTATTTTATTTAATGTTTTCTTCAATTTTTTCTTTAAAGTGTGAATCCTTGCTATGCTCAGTTTTCTTTCAAACTGCTACTTTGGATAATAAAATTAATTATTATCATTCTTTTGATTTGCTTCCTCATTTTATAGCCATTTTACACTCGCATATCACGTTTCCCGCCATTCTGGTTTACAGTTCCTTCTTTTTTCACATAATTATTACTTATGCTTAACTTTGGGACACCAGTGTATTTGAGTTATTGAAAACCTTCATTAATTAATTTCCTGGAACAAACATGCTTTTGTTGAATATCGTGGATACATTTAATTGATTGTAAGAAAATATAAACTGTGGATCATAAATTTAAACAATTAAAAAATAGAAATAATGTATATTCCGGCGTATAACGCGCTCTTTTAACGCAAAAAATAAGATAGAAATTTTTGGGTGTGTGTCATATTCGGGTATGAAAATGAGTGCTTTAAAAATAGAGATAAATGAGTATAAAACAATTTAGACATCGACACATATCGAAGTACTGTTAATTTAAAGAGTACCACCTCTAAATGTGTGCCACTTCTTCAAAAGTATGTGTCAATATTTGAATAAATTACTTCAAAACATAAGAGTAAACCCATTTGAAGCTCCTTCTTAAAAATAGGGGGTCCTTGTCATACGGGGAAAATGCCCAAAAAACACAAATTGCACCTTTTAAAATATAGGGGCGCGTAATACGAACTGGATTTTATGATGTTGGAAAATGTGGATGAATGTGACAGAACTTACATGTTTGATGAACAACAAGTGAAAATTGTTTAGGTAACCATTGAAAATCAATTAGCTAAATTAGCAAAAGATTTTTATAAATAGCAATTTCTTTCGAATGCTAATTTAGTAGTAAATTTGTGGTGGGTTGGAAATCAATTTCAAAACTTTTCTAAATATTCTTTCGGCAAAAGAATGTCATATGCTTCACGTTAAGTTGCGAATTTTTATTTTTTATTTTTTAGCTAAATAGCGTTACTTCATTCATAAGAAGAATATTTTATATGCTTTTAACATTTTCAACATCCTAGCTTCTTAAAGCCTAATTTTCTATATTGGCTGCATTAAATACAAAATACACAGTTCACTATAATCTTATTAAAGTATTATTAATTTAGTAATAATACCTCAACTGCTGCAAACTTATAGGTACATATTAAATAAACGTTGTGTTAATTGTCATTGTAGTATATAAACTCCTTTTCGAATTATGAATTTTTGCATTGTACTGCTATCTGTAAAATGTTCTGAAGACTTTTTGGAATGCGATACAATGACTTAGAAAGTGATTTTGAAGGATTTACTTTAATGCATTTATTTTATTCCAATACACATCAAAACTATGCAAAAAAAATATACAAAAATTGTTACAATGGGGAATGAATCATGCAACGTTTTCCCAGAAATTTATACTAAGTTAATAAATACATTTATATGACTGATATTTTGCTAGTTGTAGTGCATTGTATCATTGTAAACATGCGTATTTTACTTCTTTGCGTCAAAGTGCGTTTCATTTTGCATCATTTTATATAAATTAATCAATTTTTTAATACTAATTTCTTTCAGATGTATCCCCCCCCCCAACCAGTGGTATCACACCTCTTTAGAGCATCGCAAAGTGAATATAGCTGCTTTACAGGTAAGATATTCAAATTTGTTGCTAATCCAAAAACAAGGGAATGACAATCCAACAACATCACTTTCTAAAAGAGCCTAATACGCACTCTATTTATATAATTCTTTTAAGGAATTAAATTATGAATCTGTTCAATTACTATTATATACAGGGTGTTTCATAAATGATGGGAGTATTTTTAAGGGGTGATAGTACACATCAAGACGAGTAATAGTAAATAGGAAACCAAGTGTCCCAAACGTCTTCCGAAGGAGAAAGGCGCCATCAAAGTTTAGGGTCCTAAATTTCAAATGATGATAAAAAACGGAAAAATGGATCGATTCATTTGCGGTTTTCACTAAAATCATTCTTTAAATTAGTATTTTCTTAAAAAAAAGTTTTAAAGACAAAGTTAAAAAATGCCGTTAGAGGGCGCTCTAGACTTTGGAGTACCGAACAACTACCTTTTACCAGTATTTTTTTTATTTTGTTAAATGTTTACAAAAGCTTAGATTTTAACTTGAATTTTGAGCGCAAAATTGAAACCATCGGGAGCGGTTAAGTGGCGCAAATGTAACCGCGTTCAGGGGGGGGGGGATTGAAATGCTCGTATGTAATGATCAAAATAAAAAACGATAAAGCAAACTTTAAGAGGCGATAGTACAACATAAAAACAATCAACTTTGATTAGAAAATGCATGATTTGAATTCAAACGCAAACGTGTTAGAGCATCTTCAAATTTTATCCATGCAAGCGTTATAGCTGCAAGTTTCGGAAGAAGAACATGAAATTGTGATATGGGGAAGAAGAAGAACGCATATGCAAATTGTTATTAAGATAAAAGCCACTGACCCGAGTGTGCAAGTGTAAATCACGGTACAAACGTAACGAAAGATGTTGCCCTTCACTAATCAAGAAAAGGCTGATATGCACTTCATCTACGGAACTGCAAATGGGAATAGTGCAGAGGCGCGACGATTGTACGGAAAAAAGTTTCCCAACAGGCGGTTGCCCAATGATAAAACATTTGTGCGCTTGCACAGACAGTTGTGTGAGACAGGATCCTTTTTTGGTGCACGTTCAAATGCAGGCCGTGCGAAGTCTAACAGAACGGTAGCTGTGGAAGAAAAAATTCTGGATATGGTGGCTGATCATCCAAATACAAGCACGCGAGCAGTGGCTAGTCAAATTGAAGTATCACCCTCCACGACATGGCGAGTACTAAAGGATGAAAGTATGCATCCTTTTCATGTCCAACGAGTCCAGGAACTGACTCAAAGGGATTTTCCTCGTCGAATGGATTTTGCTCGCTGGTATCTGCAGAAGAACACCCTAAATACCGATTTTGGTGCAACTGTGCTTTATACAGATGAATGTACATTTACACGTGACGGTACATTTAACACCCACAATTCCCACCAATGGGCAGATGTAAATCCACATGCGTCTTCTACACATGCATATCAGCGACGATTTTCCATAAATGTTTGGGCAGGAATAATTGGTGACCATCTACTTGGATCTTATCTTCTGCCAGAACGCCTGGATGGAAAAAAATATCTTACCTTTCTGCAACAGGTGCTGCCGGAAATGATGACAGATGTTCCCCCTCGTATCCGGCGAGTAATGTGGTTCCAGCAGGATGGAGCACCAGCTCATTTTGCGCCAGAGGTGCGAAATTATCTAAACGCAACCTTTCCAAATCAATGGATTGGGCGAGGTGGTCCTGTCCCTTGGCCAGCGCGATCGCCCGATCTTTCATGCCTGGATTTCTTTTTGTGGGGACACCTGAAGAGTCTTATGTATGAGACTCCTATCGAATCTGCAGAAGAACTCGTCGCCAGACTTTCGGCAGCTGCAGGAGAGGTGCGCGATACTCCTGGCGTGTTTCAGAGGGTTCGTGAATCCCTTCTTCGCCGTTGTACCGCATGCATCGCCTCTAATGGTCAGTGTTTCGAACAGCTATTGTAATCATTTCTAATTAAACTTTTTTTTATAACGTAAATGTTCTTTGTTTCCTTTTTTGTCTCTTAAAACGAAATCTGTTTCAGCGCCCTCTATCACCTTCGGGTTAAAATTACGAGTATGATTTCTTTGATGAATGTTGCTTGTTTTGGTGTTGTACTATCGCCTCTTAAAGTTTGCTTTATCGTTTTTTATTTTGATCATTACATACGAGCATTTCAATCCCCCCCCCCTGAACGCGGTTACATTTGCGCCACTTAACCGCTCCCGATGGTTTCAATTTTGCGCTCAAAATTCAAGTTAAAATCTAAGCTTTTGTAAACATTTAACAAAATAAAAAAAATACTGGTAAAAGGTAGTTGTTCGGTACTCCAAAGTCTAGAGCGCCCTTAACGGCATTTTTTTAACTTTGTCTTTAAAACTTTTTTTTAAGAAAATACTAATTTAAAGAATGATTTTAGTGAAAACCGCAAATGAATCGATCCATTGTTCCGTTTTTTATCATCATTTGAAATTTAGGACCCTAAACTTTGATGGCGCCTTTCTCCTTCGGAAGACGTTTGGGACACTTGGTTTCCTATTTACTATTACTCGTCTTGATGTGTACTATCACCCCTTAAAGTTACTCCCATCATTTATGAAACACCCTGTATATATCATTATGAATTGTTATAATACTCTCACATATCATCATATTACTATCATATATATATATATATATATATTATATATATATATATATTATAATATTTTAGTTTTATTATTATTATATCTTGCTATGTTCTATATTTTATATAAATTTCTTCCATATATATATATATATATATATATATATATATGTATATATATATATATATATATATTGAAATATATTTTAAAATACCTCACACAGATATAATTAAGCAAATATTCGAAATCATATTAAACCTAGAGTACGACATCACATTTCAAAATTTCAATGGCGAATAAAAATAATGAAGATCAACGTTTTCAAGAGAAATTAAAATTGTATAAGATAAAAATTATACAATATCCAAGTGCAACCTCGGACTTAGGACCGATAAGTGGGGTTAAACTAGTTTGATGGCGCCAACCTTCCCCCCTATTGCAACTTGGTAAACTAATATGGAAATATCCAAATTCTCAAAAATTTAAAATTTAAAAATTAAAATTTAAAAAACTTTTCATTTAAAAATTTAAAATTAAAAAAATATTTCTCTTTTCAATACCTAAAAAAATTAAACTATTCGCCATTGCATTCTGAAAGATATAACATAAAAATGTTAAAATACTAAAACAACTTAGTGCATAATAAAACAACCATAAAGAATCAAAAAATATGCACCGAATATATTTATATAGGTGAAATAAAATTATGAAGACTCAGTAACGCTCAGTAACGAAATAAAAAATAATGTATTGGACACTACTTCAAAAATGGGAGATTGGTATTGGGTATGATTTACAAGTCTGATATATTATGATCATATAATGATGCAATATGTAGGAGATGATCGTAGCCATTCTTAAAAACGTATTGACTCCTCAGAAACATTTTAAATATTACAAGATAATAGGAACTTGTGTAGTGGATTTAATGCATATTTTTCAAGGAATCAAGCTTGGAGACAGGGAATTGTTTTTTTCACTTTTAGCCGTGAAGTCAACCTCTGAGTACGTATACATTTTTAGTCCTTTTTTGGCAGAATACATTTCTCGCACCCACTTCTCTCTTTTCATCTCTCTCTGACAGTCTATTGAAAGTGAAAAATAGGTACCAATGAATGTTTACACGTATGGGTAAACTAGCCGGGCCATTTATTTGTATATTTCCCGACATTGTACTTGGTAATGGAACTTTTCAATATTCTACCTATATTTTTCCTTATACACGTTTTAATAAGCTAGCTAAACCATAATAGAAAATGTTTTTAATGACATGGGAACATATATATTACTGAAAAAGCTTATTTGTTAAAAACAAGTAACAGTGATGTTATCTTTAAATCTGTTACCAATGTAAACCCCAACAATGGCTTAAAAATGTTAACACACTTACAAACTTACTTGGTTCGAATGTTACTTCAAAAAATTTCACAAACAATTATATTCTTAAAAAAATACCTACAATTGAGAGCAAGAAGTTAGATTTCTTTATTACAAGCAAAAAATATTATAAATCCAAACGACATAAAAATTATAACTATTTAGTTTTTAAAAAACTTAAGAAACAAAATATTTTTTGAAAATAAAATTTTTTAAATGCTATCTACTCTGGATAGATTTATTTATTTTAAAACTATTTTAGTACCTAGGAGAGAGACT
Source organism: Trichonephila clavata (assembly GCA_019973975.1). Classification (NCBI taxonomy): domain Eukaryota; kingdom Metazoa; phylum Arthropoda; class Arachnida; order Araneae; family Nephilidae; genus Trichonephila; species Trichonephila clavata. The sequence continues at coordinate 16,895 of BMAO01035354.1, read as the reverse complement.
TTCACATATATAAATCAGTTTCAATTTAAACAAAAACTCTCTCGGGCAGCGCATTGACCAGTATTTGTTACGCAAAGCTATTACAAGTAAAACCTTGGTATTGGCATATTCTTACCTCATGATTATTTCCTTTGAGTGTATTTGCATATACATTATACATTCATTGAATATGCATTAATATAAATGGAAAACTTCAATTTGATGAATCAGTCAAATTATAAATATTTTAAATAGTCTAGTTTAATAGTAATATCATTTAAATTAGTTTCCCAGTTCTCCAAGCTTTCTCATTTTTAAGCCGCTTTTATTAGCTTCAGCTGTATGTAACGGAATCTTTGAACTCGATGCATTTACTCCCCTTAAAAGATCAGATTAATTCAAAACTTTGCGCACTCGTCAAGGAAAGATGACAATACAATAATTTAATAATTTTATTCCATTTTCCTGATCAGGTTTAATGATTTCCCTTTTCCGGATTTCGTAACTAAAAGATTAAGTTACAGCTCTAAAGTGAGAATGTTCATCGTTAACACAAATAGAGCAAAAAAAACAAAACAAAAAAAACAACACGCTCTTATTTTAGATCGAACTAAAGAAATAAAAAATAAATTATAGTTTAAAAAAAACTAAAGAAATCGATTTTATTGTTAATCAAATTAAAAAGTTAAAAATAATTTTATAGTGAAAGAAAGATGTGTCATAAAAATTCCCCTTTATAGCCTCTTTTTAATCGAAGTTTGTAATTGTTTCATTGAATTATTTTTCATTTCATTAAACTCATTAGATAATAACAGTGAATTAAATGCTTTTGAATAAATAAAATCTCTAAAATTATACAACCATGGGGTAACAATTGAAAATCATTAAAGAGAAATTTGGATTAGAGTTTGCGTTAAGAGGGGGAGTGAAAAAGGGATGGTCCAGTCTTAATGTGTATAGCTAACTTCCTCTTCCAGTATTTAAATACGTTGAACCTTCTTGTCTTTTTTTAAGTCTGACTGTCATTATTATTTGAAAAAAGTAAACAGTTCTTGACATATAAATAATAATAGGCAATTCATTTTACTTGATTTTCAGCTCTGTTGCACTCGGATTGAATATGCAAAAATATTCCACAATAAAAGCGTAATAAACTGCCACTCTGTTTATAAATATGGTTGCCGTCAATTTGAATGAAATGCATTGACCCTGGCTGGTGCCAGTTGATCGACTTTGAATATTATACTCTGCATCTGCTATGCCACTAATATTATTGCATCCGAATATTTTTCGTGCGCGCGCGCATAAAACTTTACTCCTTTCATTCACTCGGAATTGTTATGTACCACATTGTTCAAATCTTTTGTGAGTGCTGCATTAAGCGATTTCTCAAAATTTCGCGGTTCCCGCTACAAACTAAATCTTTGAATTTCTGGCTACAAACCGGCAATAAATCTTGTCACAGGCAAAGGATCATTCATCTTCCTAACTTCCGTTTACAAGGCTGTGTAAGTCTTGCAGTGGGAAAGACCTGATTTCGAATTCTAGCAGTTAACTCTTGTTTTGACTCCGAGTATTTTGATACATTGTCACTTGAGTGTGTAGTTTAGTTCATAGGAAAATTGTTTATTTAATCGCTTAAAATGGATACAGAAGACATGTCTCCTCACTACCTTGTTTTTCAACTGGAACAAAATGTGTTTCAAATGTAAATTTTTTGTAGTTAATACCACAGTTTTTTACCATTAGAAATTTGGGGAATTCTTTTAGTGAGTACATCAGCTATATATAGCATCCTTTAACCCGCGATCACTCGCGCGGGGTGTTCTGTACACCCCAACGTCAAGAAAAGACCTCCTAAAATTTCAAAAAGAATGCGCAGAACCGCGATTTTTCAGTAGCTGTTCCTTTTAGGTCATTGAACCTTCAGGCATGATGCAATCATTCTAGCTTGGACGATTGGAACGTAACGACCTTCAAAAATTTATCTGGGGTACTGAGAACTTTCCACGAGCAATTGAGTTATGTTTATAGTCTGCTCTGCATGTTTGGAAAATGATTAAAATATTTGTTTTTTTAATTTCTACTATCCTTAACATTAATTACGAAGTAAGTTTATTACTGGTTTTAACGTTTTCTCGTGGTTTACAAAATATACCAAATTATGTATTTTAAAATGAAAATTTTGCAGGTTTATTTTAAAATAATGTCAGTCCAATTTGTATAAAATAAATGTAATATTTTTATTTGTATCATACAAAAAACATTTTGTATTTTACAAATGTGCATCATTATAGATTTAATTTTTTCTTCATATTTAAATAAACGTGTTAAAAGTTTGGGGTGTTCTCTACACCCCGCGAGTAATGACGGTACAAAAAGAGGCACGAATGACCACGGGTTAAGGAAGAATGCACGTATTTTAATGTTTTAATTGAATATGTTAAGTAATAAATGCTTAAAAAATAATCGCGATTGCAAAATTCAATTTTTTTTTACCAAAGTAGAAGTTTAAAAGCAAAAACCTTCAAAATATCAATAAATGATCATTTTGCTTAAGAAATACTGAGAGACAAAGGTTGACATTAAAATTATTCAATTCCGGTTCATCAAATATATTACTATACAGAAAATGTGTATTTAGCACTTTACTATATTTTCAATGGTAAAAATTTTTCTTGGAACCAATGCTTAAGCTCAGAAGCAACGTTGCGCACAATTTGTTGAAAAATTACTCAAAATGAAAAAAATAAATAATACTAATAATTATACTAATACTAATAATAATACTAATATTAATAATACTTTAATAAAACGTTAACATTATAATATAATGAGACCTTATTTGCTTACAATTGAAAAAAAAAATACAGAATACTTTTTATCTAATACGTATTTCTGTTTGATAAGTAGCTACATTTGCTTAGAGTTTGCTTGTGTTTTAGAGTTTTTCTTACTCTAAAACACAAACTGAATGAAAATAATTATATAAAATCATTGTTCCAATAAACGTATTTATAGATGCATAATTTTTTTCATTGTATGTTAAAATAAAGAAACTTTTATGAAGAGAGTGTTTCCTTTTTAAAATATAATTCGTATTATTTTCATCTTTATGCTATATTGATCGTGGTAAAAGCTAAGTTAACGACTTAATTTTATTTTTTAAAAATAATTTTCATTTAGTAAAAGTTATTTTTCATTTCATTAAAATATCCAGTTCACATGTATTTGCAAAGCAAATGATATATAATTCCAGATTACTTCGCATGAAACGTATTACATTTCTAATATGTTTTATTGTTCCTTTTCATAAAATACTGGATCTTTAAATGTTCCATTTTTTAATCGTTTCAAGAATATTTAGTTTTAGAAATGTATGATTAGTTTCAACAAGTTGAAAAATTTACTTCGGGACAAATAATGATCAATTGATTAAACACTATAATTATTTTTGCAAAATTTAGATATTTTATTTTGTTTCAAAATGATATTACATTATAGAAATGTTAAAGCATTTTATTTGAATTACTATTGTATTTGTTTTCGTCATTTTAAGTATTAATAAAAAATTCAGCTGAAATACTGGATAACAATAATAAACAGTAAAAAACGAAAAATTCTTTGTTCTTGAATTTTTAGTATAGACTTGGAATTTTATTCAAATCATCCATTGTATATCATCATTAATAATGCTTATATTTCCAAGAATATCGTCATTTACATAAAATGTATATTTACCAGAAAAAAATGGTTCATTCTAGTGTAAATAACCCGATTAATTAGAAAGCATGCTGTTTTTTTTCGGTACAACGGTTTTATATATATTATGTCTTTCAGGAGTATTTCCTGAAGGAAAGAACCAGGAAGTCCTTAAACAAGCTGATAAATTTGTTATTAATAACGAACAATGTTAAAAATATCTTTGAAATATTGCAGTTATTTTAAGGAACTGATCTTAAAGGTTTTTAAAGAATTGGCATAGCATACTATAAAAATATTCAAATTTGTGCATGTTTTAAATCGTGTAAAGTTTTGTATTTCTTACTCTTATACGTGATATTTTATAATATGATACAATGAACCTAAGCATCGTGATGTGGGCTTTTTTACATTAGGTTAATATTAAAACTGAACTTTCAATGCAACATATACTTTGTTATAGGAAAGACTCTAAAATCACAATTCCATAACTTAAATGATATTTTCCAAATTTTATTAGGGCTAATAATAAAATTATCTGCATATTGAAATATCGTTATATTCTTCTCAATGAAAATGATCCAGAAAAAATATGCATATCCTTTAAAATACCTTTGTTCTAACAAGGAAGTATGTTTTCCAACGATGTCCAGCAAGAATTTTTTTAAAAAAAAAATGGTGTTTATAAGTGTTACAGGATCTTAGGCTGAAAAAGAGAAATTATTTCAAAACTATATATTATGATTAGGATAAATAACGAGACACTGTTTTATAATTACTGAATACAAATACTCTGAAATATAAGTAATGAGCAATTGAAAAGTGAAACGAATTGTATTACAAATCTAAAAAGAAATATACGAGGGTTGATCACAGAGAAAAAAAACAGTTTACAAGTCGAAAATAGAAATATTTACTAACAATAGACAGAAAATATAAAAGGGAATTGAGAAACATGTGCACCTATCACATTTCGCATAATCACAAAGTCTATTTAGGCATTTATCAGAACGCAGAACCATCTTGTTTACCCCGACTTGGTGGAAATCAGGCCCCTATTCACATTGAGCCAGATCTCGGTGGATGTTTTCACAGCACATCAGAAACAATATGCTGCACGCTACCATAACCAGTCCCATCTCTGACAAAATTTAACTCATATCGCCCACCAATTATTTTGAATAATTTCTTCAATTTGTGCCGTGTTGATATCTTTCGTTGAAAAACATGGCCGGCTGCTCCCTGCCATATTGCTTGTTTCAACATCCTGTCTGGCTGATTGAAAAGAGTGACGCCATTTCGTTTCATGACGTCTGCTCATATTGCTCTGCTCCCCTCAAAGGCGGACACACTCCTCGCCCATGAAAATCAAGTCATGGCTCGCACTTCCAAACCACACCAATTTCCTAAGTTCTTGCCCTTTCAATCGTCCTGAACCGTCATGGAATTTTCACTACCTACCCGCAAACTAGTAATAGGACAAGTAGCGTCATTTGCCTCTACTCTGGGAATATAAAATTTCTTCAAAATATGTAGTTATCAAATACTGCGGCTGTAACCTTTTTTTCTGATCATCCCTCGTATTCTTTAGTTTCAAAACAGTCTAAAAAGAAGTTATTCGACCTCTGTATTTTTCCCAGAACATTTCATTTATTTGTCAAAGTAAGGTATTAAAATCCATGAACTATGACCAAGAAGTTTGATAACAACTTTCTATACTTAGGGAGAAAGAAATATTCTCATCTACTATTTTTATCCGATACTTCCTTTAAATAGTATGTAGCACCGGTTGGCTTCTTTCCTATAATTATCTTAGTTAAATAATCATATTAAAAACAAATCGATTCATCATGCTGATCAGCAGACCACAATAAGAACAAATAAAGAGTTTGTACAAAGCTGCTGGGAATCAAATTTTGGGGAGAAAGGGCAATTTATTTATTGGAAATAACTAATGCTTAAGTAAATATGAGACTCTCACGAGAAAATATCGTGTGTTATTTCAACTCACTATTGAGTTTCAGAATCACTGTATTAGTAAGCAGATCTGAATATAGACTGTGTGTGCACTCGTACACTTGTTCCTGGATATATATTGATTGCGAAGTAAACTTAGAACAATTGGATATGAAAATTAAACTTACCTTTGGGTAAATATCACAGTTGAAACTAACGTTTTCATCCTCACAGGAATGATCTTTCACTAAACTAAAAATGAGTTTCGTTTTAAATCTCTGTAAATCTAAATAAAAGATACGGCAATAGGATACAGAAAGAGGTTGATGTAGATTATATGGATTTAAAATTTTAAGCTGTTTTTTTGCCAACAGTTACAATATTTTTTCGCGAGAAATAATTTAAATTTTGTACATGTTTACTTTCTCTATGCCTGATATTCCTATTACATTAAGACTATCTTCAAAATATTCCCGGAAATAAAAGTTAGAACGTTGTTTAATTATCTATACGTTGAGAACATGGATCGGTCTGTATGGGTGGTAATCAACATTTCTTTCTGCAGGGCAGCATACATATGTCAGCTACTTCACATGGGCCACATCATGATGACAAAGAAGAGGCGAGGGTTAAAATGGGGGAAATTGATCAAAAATATTTTAACTCCTTTTTGCATTTTTTAATTACAGTTTTTTATATATATATTTTTTTTATTTATATTGCTAACACTGAATTAGAAGCATTTAAGAAGCACTCCTTTACAAATTCTGCGTCATAAACGTGCGCGCGGTTTCATATGATAACCGAAAATATCACAAACTTCATAAGATGTCTTTGTTACTGCTGTGACATTATCACTGACAAACATTATTAAATAGAGCCTATTTATAACTTCTTGAAAGAGATCTACGAGGAAACGTGCCCTTGAATGATTCCTGTTTATTGGTATTTTTTAAATACATCACTTCATGATAAATAAAACAATTATTGATTTATGTTTGTTTTCTCCACAAAATAGTCAATCTCCTCATCTACGAATAGTATAAGATAGTTAAAAATTAGTTCCACCCATAAAACTTTCACTACTCGACTGTTGTCTGTTATCACTAACCGTAATCGTTACAAATAAAAAAAAATATCGATTCGCTCTCATACGACATCGACATCAAAAAGCAAAATTTATGTATTTCATTTCTTGACACCAAATATTTAATATATTGTTCTTAAATAAGTGAATTTTTCAGAGCAATGGGCCCTGACCGGACTTGGTGGCTCGGTGGTCCACAGGTTGAGTATCGCTCCCTTTGTTTAAACAACTTTCAGATAGTAAACTGAAAATAAAATAATGGTGTTGATCTCATTATATTATCTGTTTATTCGGTATCTGCAACTTCACCGAGGACCTGCAATCTATATAATGTATGTAAAAAAATAAACGATAAATGCAATTATTATCAGGTATCTTGTTTTTCCCAACATTATAATGCCTAAATGAAAATATTTAACTTTTTTATCATTTATCAGATAGGCTGTCATCTGATAAACATCAAAATAGAATAAAGATATTTGTACAGCTTTGAAATACAATAAAAATTGTAAGATATATTTTAAACAATAAATTATTTTTCTAAAATGATTACTGAATATTCAATAAAGATTCAGAAGAATAAACGAGGAGTTTCTTCATTGAATAACAAACAACTTGATCAATACGTTATTTATTTGTGTTTTTTTTTTACTCTTCAACCATTTAGAAGTAATTCAATTCTAATTTCAAATTACCATTATTTGACACAAAAAATGTAGATTCCTCTTAGAAACAAACCACTAATAAAGCAAATTAAAAAACATCTAATCTTGTTATTGAGTTCTTAAAGATCTTAGGAAATGTGTAAACATAATTTAAATAAGTGTTTGGCTACTATTTTAAAGTGTAGGTAATATTAAAATGTATTTTTTGTGTGATACATCCAGGAAAAAAATGAGCTTCATTTTGAATACCTTAAAGATTTAGAGACACTTCAATGTAAAAATGATTTTTCGAAGAAAAATATAAAAAAAATAATCTTTTTAAGCCAAGTTCTGATTCTTTCAGCAGTAGCGGTATATAATGAATGTTTGCTTTTATTTTACAAATTTCGGCTGTTTTATTTTTATTGAAAAAAAATTTCATGTTGTAGCAATAAAAATAAGAATTTTAAGGATTTTTTAAAAATAAATTTAAAAATTTTCTTTGAATCTATTTCATTTAAATGATTAATTCAATGAACGTTTAATTTTTTTTAAAGACGAAATGTGTTTACAATTATAGAATAAATTAACAGCAAGAAAGTATGCACATTATTTTTATTCAAAAATTAAAAACATAGTAAAATAAGCTTGTATGTTTTGTGATTATTTTAATTAGTAATTTAAAAAATATTTAAAAAAAGAACCGAACCCCACTTTTCTAAGAAAGATCAATAGTTGTCTGTACAAATAGTTTTTTTAATCCATTTTTTTTCTAGTTGAAAATTGCTCTTTTGAAAACTCCATTCTCAAGAATAAGCAAAAAATTACAAAATGCATGTTTTCAATGGCTGTGATTTGTTTTGCCTTACTCCTCAAGTTGTTGCTAATGACACTTATTCGACGGTTTTAGATCAATTCCTATAACATTTATAGCGACAAGGTGCTAGTTTGTTACCCTTGTCGTTAGCCGTAGCTTTGAACATCATACATGCGATAGTATGATTTGACTCGGTCCCTCCCAAATTTTGAGAGAGAGCACCCTGAAGATGGTTAGAATCCTCCCACCTCTCTTCCCCTTCCGTTAATCTCAATAGAGGACTTGCGGTTCGATGACTATTTAGAGTACCCCAATGCTCAAGTAAACAATTTTAGATACCAAATTTAAATAAATAGGGTGGCGGTAAGTACTTCTTAGAAATGCAGCTAAACTCTCTTTCTCAACTCATGAATAATTACCAAACCAATGTAGTTTTGTACTCAAAATATTTTAATATGATATGCAAATAACAACATTTTTAAAAATTATAATTCTGCATGGATAACAGAGCTCGGGAGCTTTTAGTTGTCAGGATAAATTTCAGTTTTATTATTGCACATCTTGTATTCGTTTTGAGTCCGTCAATACATTCGTTCAGACTGTATGCTTTGACAGTAGTAGGTTCAAACTCAAAAGTATTATTCCACATCATTTACAGTAATGAAACTTGCATCATCATACACATATGTGTTTCCGATGGAGTGATTTCTTCAAGCGAAATTACCATGAATGTCTAAATAGTGGTATAACAAAATATAACACATTCAATGGTTAAGCAGACATATTAGAAAGATATCTTGCTGTGTCAATTGTCATTACTTTTCAGAGAGCACGGCTATAGTATAATGAATGTTCATTCAACTTACAACACATATTTCCACCGAGAGATTATTTTGTTTCAATCTGTGTCCGATTGAGCAGAGAGAGATGTGGTGAAAACAGATTAAGGGAAAAATCGCATATTGACAAGATTATTTTCTTCTATAGAACCTAAGAGGAAGGAAATTCCGTGTCAATGGAATAATGTCAATCCTCATGCATTAGTCATTTCCGCTAATCGCTTGAGTTTTAATCGCTTTCTTCCATAATCTTCACTGCACATATTCATATGCCTTATTCAATATTCATTCATTATATACGTACATTATTATGGTACAAAACTTTTTAACCCTTTAACTGTAACCAGGGTATGCATATGTCTTGCTCAACCAGTACATTAAATATCTTGGGCGTATATATACGTCTTTCTAAAAATACTATTATTTTCCTTGCGCTTCTATCAGTAAAGCTATTTCGAAGACTTTCAAATGCAATAAAATGACCTCCACAGTTTTTGTGAAGGATTTACTTATATAAGTGAAGCATTGGCTTATTCATATATTTTCTTTTCCCTCCGATACACCGCAAACCTGCGCCTATGTAGGAAAATACGGCTCCAGGAAGTAAGTCACACAACTTTTAATCAGTGTTTAAGGGTTTAAGAACTGAAGTTCAATTATCAAATTTCATGTTAAGTTAGTAAATATTAACTTAAACATGAGTCGATTACCTGAAAGGTTCTTGGCCAAATTGAATTAAAGGATATTTGAAGAAAATTTAAATAGAAACCATTATAGCAGATATGTGTACAGAGAGAGTGTTAGACAGAGAAAAACAAGAGAGGGGGTTGTAGAGAGAGAGGAGGATAGAGAGAAATAGCAGGATAGAGATAAAAAGCAAGCGAGAGAAAGCAGAAGAGAGAGTAGGAGGTAGAGAGCAGGAGAGAGTGCAGGATGAGAGAGAGAAATAACAGGATAGAGAGAAAAAGGAAGAGAGGAGGATAGAGAGGAGGATGAAGGACATGATAAGAGATAGGAGGAGGATGAGAGAGATCAGGAGAGAGGAAGCTGGAGAGCTAGCAGGAGAAAAGAGAAAAAGAGATAAAGCGAGAGAAATGGTTGTAGAGAAGATAAAGAGATATATAGGCTTTGGAGAAAAAGAGAGAAAGATGGAGATGGATTAGAATTGAAATATTTCTAAACATCGTTTAAAGTGAGAGAAAATGATTATAAAGACAAAATATTGTATCAAGAAGCAGTATTCTCAATGGCCTGTTAAGGACAAGAACTAAACAAATCAAACTTTGAAATCCCTTATCGTTATTCAGCATACAGATTGAAGCCCAAATGGAATAAAACAAACGCAAAAAAGAAAAACAATGCCCCTAAGCTTCAGTAAATCATAATATATCCATGAAATTTTTACTAGTATACTTATAATTCAAAATTTAAAAAAAATATACAAAACTAATTTTTTCTAAAATTTATTGTAAAATTTAAATACAAGAAATTTTATAAAAATTTGTTTAAAATTTATTTAAATATAAAAATATTAGGTTTTGTTGTATTTTTTTTATAAATTAATTTTATTTTATATGTTTAAAAATCGGTGTTGGTATTATCTATGTTATATAATCAATTGCATCTAGCGTATATTATTTTTAAGAAATGAAGTAAAATTTATAATACAAAATATTTCATTTCCTTTTTTTGGTTGAGTGATATCTTAGAATGAAATAAAAAGCAAAGCTTTCTTTTACAACAAGCAAAGTTAAATAAACCTGCATACAAATAGAGATTTAAAAAATGATGATGTGCTATCAATTGCACAAAAACAAATAAAATTCGCTTTGATTATTCATAAATATTATCCATTTGTTGTTGTAAAAACTGAGAAGGAATAATTGCATTTTTTAAAACGGATATTCAATTTCATTTTAAAAGGAAATATAGATTTAATTTTTAACATATTTTAACTGTTGTAATTGTCCTAATCATTCCTTATTATCACATATTTTTTGAAAGGCCACAATGCGCATTCAAGTGTAATGAAAAGTTTTAAGTTTCACGGTAACTTGCCATATTAATTTCTGAAGCAGTTTTCATTTCACCCCTTAAGCAGTATTTTATTTCACCCCTTAACGGTATTAAGCAGCCCACGTAATTATCTTCGGTAATGAGAAAGCTTATGGACTTGCGAAAGAATCCAGAACCTACCCTCAATCATTTGACCTCACTATCCTCATTGACGTGAATACAGTTACCAGCCGAAGGCTATTCAACAATAATTTTAAATATTTCATCCCAGCTCTAAATAGCAACCGTACAATAGCATCAATTATAACTAGACTTAGAACAAAGCAAGTAAGAGGAATTAAAATATCAACTGATGGACAAAGAAGTTACACAAATCATTGCCCTAATGTTCCACTGTCTCCACAACATATCCTCAGCTGCCCAGCAATTAAAGCCAGGCTTTTCAAGATCAGCCCAGAAGACCCAGAATATTTTATCTTCTCTGATAAAGCTTTTGAGTTTGCCAAAGCTGTCTTCGACAGCTTTGGAGCGATCTAAAGCTTCTTTTTTATTAATCTGCACATCAAGGACATGTCAACAACAACAGCGGTATTTTTATGGGGAAAGGTTTTTTTTTTAAATGCACATTTTTTTTGTGTATAACCAAAGTATCATATTTCATATAACGAGAAAAGGGAAACAAATTTAGTTTAACTATACATTTAGAAGTTCATTATTTTACAATTGTAGAACACTAAAACACTTTAATTTTTGCTTTTTGTAAGTACACTCTGCATGCTATGAATAATTTTTTCATATATCTAGAGAGGAAAACCTTTATGTTAGCACTTTTTCAAGCGGTTGAACATGCTTGTGTGTGTGTGTATTCCTTTGCAGAATAATCGAAATAATCAGCAGACAATTCTGAAATTGTATCCAAATTTAATTCATCCTTTGACAAAAAAAAGTGTTTTTCCTTGTGTAAGTTATCCGTGATATCAAAAGTCACGGTCTAAATGAAATTGAATTTTAAACAGTATTGCACAAATTCCCGTCTCCACTACGAAGAAAATGCCGGATGAAAAGCAATTCTATACCATAAGCAAATAGCATAATCTTTTCAAAACACTGGCACTAAATACTAGCATCGTAAGAATTAAAAATACACGCAAATCAAATAAAAAAAATTAATACAGAAGCACGTACAACATACGGGCAAAATGGTCACAGTCATCTTTCATTATCCCGTACGATATACGGTAAAACAATTAAGGGATCAAGTCAGTATGCTTTTTCGTGGAATTTACAAGCATATAAATTCTTAATATAATTAAAAAAATGAAAAAAATGTGTCCGGGTTACTTAGTCTTCAATTTACAACTTCTTATGAAGTTTTATCAAAACAAAGTAGCCCAACTTAGAGTCCATTTGAAGTATATTTCTACACTTTGGAAATAAAAGAATTAAACTTAAAATTGCTTATTAAATGAGATTCCTTCGAATCTTTCATTGAAGTTATACAAACGAGACGGGATATCTTTCCATAATAGCATCTCAGGAATTCAAAAAAAAAAATTCACATCAGAATTGAAAAGATGCAAAGGCAGTCACTTTTCGTTTGTATGCAATTTGCTCTGCAGAATACAAACATCAGCATTGTCTGACAAGGTACAGAATTTCAATTCAACGTTCTTTAACATAAGGTACAGTTTCTAATTTCATTTCCTTTGTTTGTTGGAAAGATAAAACCCTATTTCAGACAAACGAAATAGAGTTTTCTTTTAGATCATTGTCTATGTTCCTAATTTCCCAACAAAAAACGTATACATCATTTACTTATTTTTTTAAAAAAATATTTATTTTAACATTTTTTGCGAATTGGTATGGAATTTTTTTGACAAATTTTAATTCCATGCCATCTACTTGTATGAGAAAATGTTTTTTTTAATGTTTCTAATGGGCTGCGTAATGGTGCTTTACCATTGCAGACCAAGTACATCCAAGCCAAATAGATGATCTAGAGATTTTTTACATGCCGTATAATCATACGACATGGCCACTGTTGATTTTCTGTATCACAAAAACCCACCGACTTGGGGGGAGGGGGCAGGGTAGAACCCGCAAACTTGGATGCAGAAGTTCAACGGCAAACCAACCAGGCCACCTAGCCGGCTTCTCTATGGGATTATACACTTGACTTTTGTTAGATTATTGTAGGAATTTAATGTGCTTGTGTGGAACATAAAATGATAAATCTTAGATACTTTTTTCATGTAAATAGTTTATATAATATGTATTACTTTCATATAGCTATACATTAATTTCAGATAATTGATAGAAAACATCAATTGTGAGTTTTTTTTCTCAATCTTGTGTTATAGTTCTTAAAAATGAATTTAATGTTCAAAAATGCATGAAATACTAAAAGAAAAATATATTTTTATGTTTTTATTTGTTCTTTTGCCTTCTACCGTTTTGCAACTTAGTTTATTTTGTCAAAAAAACTCCACACCTTCTCTAAAATGTTGACATTTGCTCATACTGCTTACATTATCTTTGACAATGCATTCGCAAAACAACGTGTGTTGATGGATTCTTAATTACATGAATTTTATTGGAATATTTTATGTCTTATGGGATGTCTTAATGCTGCTTTGTAATGTACAAGAGCACACAAGTTAATCATTTCCAGAGAAAGTTTCATGCATATTGTTTACAAAATTTTTCATCAGATGGCCGCATCTTCCAGTAAAAATGACACGTGACACAAGAAGTGCTTAGCGAAAATAAATTGCAGAAAAAGTATTAGTTGTCATTAATTACAAAAGCTAAACATAATTAATTGCAAAATATCTAGAGCGAACAGTAACGTGAAAGGAACAATGGAATGAGCTAAAGAAAATTTTGGAACGAGAAACAACAACAAGTATGTAGAGCAACAGCCATTAAAAGGCAATTGAGTTAATGAACATAAAATAAATGTTTTGTATTTAAAATTAATTGCTGTCTACTGTGTCAATAAATTTGTTAAATTTCAGGCTTACTGGAAAATCCCGCTTAGTTCGCTGATTGGTCGTCGTGTTTATGGAAATGTAACGTTATTTCATCTATAACTGAATGTCCTATATTCTACGCTGGAAATATCCAGACAGTTGTCCGAATACAGATCGTCCTAAAGGCAGTCGCTAACCTTCTGCAAGATCGCCAGAATACAGGTGAAAAGGTGATAAGGGGTCAGTGCTGTGTAAGGCCAGCCTCTACTTTGCAGGTACGTCCTTGAACTTGTCTTGTGAATCTCCTTTCATATGAAGATATATGTCTGGATGAAGAATCTTAATTAAAACATGTTAAACAGTGCGATACTCAAAAAGCTGAATGACAAGCTCATTTTCTTGGAAAGACTAATGAGAACGAATTATCAAAAAATAACGAAATAATTTCACTTGAGAAAAACGTTACTAATAATCTAATAATATGCATATATATATAATCAAAAATTATGAGTTTATATAAATACATATATATATAGGTGCAAAATATAATTAATTTCAAAATTAAGTAATCATAATTCGAATCAATTTAATAATTACAGAATATAGGCAAGACCTGAGTGAATTAATAAGAAAAATATCTCTCGAGAACCAGTGAAGAGAAATGATCTTGTTTTTGTCCGTTAATGCTTCACTAATTTTATTTAAAGGAATTTTCTAAGCTGGGAGATTCATGCATGTCTAAAATTACACATACAGGCATGCACACGTAAAAAAATTAAAAGAAAAGAAAAAATAATTCACTTGCTAGAGAAAAAAAGTGTCCTGAGTATTACAATGCATTCTTCATAAATACAACAAAATACACTACTGAAGTGCCACTGAATTAAGGATACCTACCTCGTAACGAGTTGGTCCTCTTCTGTTTTTGATAACTCCTGCCACACATTGAGGCATAGATTCAACAAGTTTCTGGAAACGCTCGATGGGAATGACTAACTAAATATTGGCTAAGTCTCTTAATAATTCGTAAGGTTCGTTGGTGCTGTGTAATGGCCTTTTACGTATTGTTCCAAAACATCTCAAAGATGCTCAATAAGATGCAAGTCTGGGCTTCTAGGTTGTCAATTTATGACAGAAAAATCGGAGGAATGCTCATCCAACCAGCCAGTAGTCAACCGGGTCTTGAGAGAGTTACAGTGCTCTTGCGGAAAACTGTTTTACCGTGCAGATAACAGAACAGTCTAAGCTGAAGGAGGTGACCACCCAGTAACTCTACGTACTGAATATAAATGAAGCAGGGTTTTACCCGCGCTAAATATCCCAAACAGTGCCATGAATAAACCTCCCAGACCATTATTGAGCCACTATAGCCTTGTGCAGTACCAACCTGGAATAAAGGACATATGCCTTCATTAGCCTGACGCCAAATTTTCAGCCTCCCATCGGGGTTAAGTAGTCGGATTCGAGAGTCATCATTCCCTGTTACTCGTTTCTCGTCCTCTGTACTCTAGTCTCTGTTCCCTCTTGTCAAGCAAGATATGCAGTCCAATGGCGAACCTTGAAAAATGGTACTCTCGTAGGTCGACGGCTCCCGAAACACATATGGTGAAGCGCGCGTTTCACGGTCCCTTTACTGATTGTACAACTGGCACCGTCATTCAACTGGGTCGTAAATTGAGCTATTGTTTGGTTTCGCTGGCTATGTACAATACGCTTCAGCCGTCTCTTTTCACGCACTGTCTAGGCTTATTATGAATTGCAGTTAGCCCGATCACTAGTGTTTTGTCCACCATCCATGCATTTTTGGTATACCCTTGATACTGCCGAAATTCCTAACTGTCTGACGATTTTGGAAATTGAATGGCCCATGTGTCGCTGACCAATGATTTGTCCGTGATCGAAGGCGTCAAAATCAGAAAGCTTACTCATACTGGCAATTCCAACAACTTTTTCTGAACAACCACCTTACGCACTCTGTATGCAGTTACCACGGCGTTCTCACTTACCCATAAATGATGCGCAGCACTATACAATTTGCATGGTCCTTGCTATCTTTAATTCAGTGGCATTTCAGTGTACATAATGAGTTTTTGAATTTGCTTATTAATTTATATAAAGTTTTAATTAATTTTTCTACGACAGAGTATTTATAAAAAAATCAAAAACAAACATGCGTACTGCTTAATATGTTGCAATTCTGAAAGGTTTGAAGCGAAATATTTAATTTTGATGAAAAAAAATTACATTTTTCCTCAAATGCAAGAAAACATATTTTAAAAACTCTTAATGAAAACATTTACTTGCTAATATCATTAAAGGTCTGTCTATTCACATTTAACATGATATTTAGTTCAAATACTTTAGTATTTTACTCTTAGAAAATAGAACACATGATCTTTTTTCTTAAGGTAAATAACATATAAGAGGAACTTATAGTTAGTTACAATAACTTTTTTTAGAAATTCGAATCACCACAATCGAATCCCAATCTTGTATAGACTCAGTTCATTTTTCAGGAGAAATGTTTTTTTCTTCTTTTATTTGTTTTTTTTCTTTTTTTTTTTCTGTTCAAATGCCAATCCTCTGTTTTCTTTTAAATTCAATTGCTGGAAATTCTAGAAGATATACGAAAGTGAAGAGAGCTTTTGATTGTTTGGAGAAGTGTTGTTGGAGAGAAAAATAAAGCATGGAATGTATAAAAAGAGAAAAATCAGACACTGAGTAGCTTTATTGATGATCGAAAACAGATTGCGCCATGATTGAGAAAATATACCTGTTTTTTATCTTCTGATTTGCAGCAGTCTACCATAGACTGATAGGATTAATAAGATAAAGAAAGCTATGATCAAGGTACAGGATGTGATATTTTATTTCTTATAATCT
>BMAO01035353.1:0-11005 GCA_019973975.1 Trichonephila clavata | reverse complement strand
AATAATAAAAATCTTTCTAACCTTGAAGTCCGCGAGATGTGTGTTTTGGCAAAATTATGTGAAAAAGTGCAACTCAGCGATATTCATCATTGATAAGTTTTTCTTTTTACTCTTGTCATTTTAATTATTTGCTATTAACTCTAAATTGATTATATTTTTCCTCATTCGTTGTTAATGATTTATTTTAAAATGTTTAAGTATTGTATTAGTATGCATAATTTGAAAGCAAATTTAAAGTGTTATTTCTATTAATCTATTTTGATCTAAAATCTTACTATGGTTTTAATTTATGATTTAGATATTTTGAAAATATTTGTTTTAAAAGTCTTCCATATGAAATGGTTTAGTATGGGTAGTGTACCAATATAATTTTTTTCATTTAAAGCCTGGTCTTACCCAGCATTTTTTTATTATAAGCCGGGTCTTACCCCGCAATTTTTTTTTATGAGTCTGGTTCTACCCCAGACTTTCTTTCAATGTTATGGGTCTTACCCCATCGTTTATTTTTATTATTATCTCCTTGGTCCCTACCACCATTGTACTGTTATTATGGTTTATTCTAATGTTTTTTCAATATTGTGTAACAAATTATTTTCATTTTTCGATTGTATTTAAATTACTTGATTGGGCAGTCAACTCCACGTACATATTGATTGTGAATGTTATTACCATTTTAAAAGCGTTTCCAGGAATCTCGGCTTTACTTTTTGAAGTTTCCGGTTAAATTTACTTATGCTACATTTTGTTTTGAAGATAAAATGCATATATTTCATAATGATTATATTTGAATTTGATATTTAATATGAAAATTGATAACATTACAGTGTTTTTACTGAATTAATACCAAAGTTTTGATATTTTTTTTGAGAATTTTATGTTGATACAGTTTGATATATTTTTAATGTGGTTTAAGAATTTTTGGTTTCTATTCGATTTACTCTTTTTCAGAATGAACAATTTTTTTGATATGAAAATGAACAACTTTAATGTGTATAAAATAATAATGGTTTTGTGAGCACTTAGGGCTGAGAAAATAGTAATAAATAAATAAGCAAATGTTTACATTTAGAAGAAATAATAAGGGTTTTTTTGTAAGGATTGTGCATAGTGAGTACCTCAAGGGAATAAATACACCTTTGATTGTCAATATACTATTGCCTCCAAACTTATACCTTTGTCATAATGAAAAGTAATACATAAAAAAAGTTATAAATAGTTTTTAAAAAAATCTCTTCGGTCGACTTGCAATTTCCAGTCTTGGGATATTTGTTTTTGAAGTTATTGGTGCAACTTACACTATAAGAAGTAAAACTTGTCTCAAAGATTGTGCAAGGCGTGGGTCATCCTAATTTGTTTCTTTTAACCCTCAGTGCTCTTATATACAATTTCATATAAATTTTTAAGAAATTATTTTTTGTATTTTAAGAATTAATATTTTTGAATTCATAACCAATATTAATAATGTGGTGGATGGTTGTTTCAAAATTTTTACATAATTTATACTTAGGAAAATTCTCGAATATTTTTATGTTAATGTTGAAGTGAAGAGAATTTTTTTTAAATAATGATAATTTAAAAATTTAATTTTGTACTTTATATCTCTGTATGATACGGGTGTGGACCAAGGGCCCTGGTGCACACACGCGTCTTGCGGAGGGGGGAAATGTAATTATCCCCATTAATTACTCTTAATAACTTTTAATTACCTTTGGTCCTTCCCTTCAGGACCAACATTTTAGTAATAAGCTCCACCAGCCGTCTAACGAGAGGATTTTAAACTACATCCATCCACCCACACAGATCACGTGATTTAAGCTGCCTATATATATCGAGACTCCTGGAGACCGCGCTCTTTTTCGCTTCTTCTCTTCTTGTCATCATGTAGTCGGCTGCAGCTAGTGTTTGTGTATTTATGTTGAGTGTTTCGTTGTGATTTCAGTCTATCTGTGTGTCTTCATGTTCAGTGTTTAATAAAGAAGAATAGCTTTTCCACGAGACTGCCTCTTCCATAGTAATGAAAATGCAACATCAACCATATAAGGAAATACCAACTCCGGCCACGCTATCAAGATCTTCGCAAAAGTCGTCCTCCTTTTACTAAATCCATCATTACAACATCGTCGTATTACATATATATATATATATATTGAATATTTCGCCGAACTTGTTTCAGTCTTCGCCACCATGCAGCGTCGATTGAAGGTTAGTTAAGATTTTCATCTTTCCATGTAAAAGATCCCTAGAGTGTCTGTTTGGCTTGGGTGCTCTCGGCAAAATTAAATTCCTTGTATAAAGTTTGCATCGTCAAGAGCTCAGGTGCCTTCCTCTATGGAGGAAACTGAGCGTCAAAATTGCTTGCTGTAATTTGGTATCGCCTATATGGTGCAGCACTAAAAAGTGTATACCAGCTCTTGGGGATGTACTAGGTCGGCAATGGTAAAAAATACCAATCCGGCAGCCCATTGGAATAAAAAAAAAATCTTTTTATTCGGACTTGAAAAACTTTAAGTGCGTTTTTTCTCAAAACTGTGTTTTTCAGACTTTCCTCCATAGTATATCAATAACGGTTTTGGCCAAATGACTTTAAATTTATAGGGTAGACTTAGCACATATATACGCACCAAATGGACTAAGATCACTCCAAAATTCAAATATTTCTAGTTTTATAACAAAATCATAATAAAAAAACCCATGAAATTCGAAACTTTTCATCAGAGGTGTACCAAAAATCAAATTTTTGGTATTTTCCATTGAGTATAGTTCATTCTGTTCATTTAAGCTTATAGATCAAAACGCCGTTATTTTTTTTATTTCAGATAAAAAATCTGGAATCCCGGAGGAAGTGAGCGTCCATTTTTTTTTCGAGGGGGGTATGTTCAGAGCGCTATAACTTACGTTCTAACGAATATTTTTGGCTAAACATTTATACATACTTTTAAAATACATATAAATAAATGATTAAAAAAACTTTAAGTTCTATTTTTTTTACTGGTCGTCAAAAACAATTCTCTAAAAATGCTTAAAAAACAGGCCGTCACATGGGTGGACCCCCTTAAAAGACAATAATGCAGTGCATTCGTCAATATGGTCCGTATCCATGGACTGTCCAGAGTCACAAAAAGTACAGGCTGAAGTGTCCTTTAGACCAATTTTAAGAAGATGGGCTTTCAAACTATCACTAGACAAAAGACGAAATAACACCACTGCTGCAGGACGTGAAAAATCTGGAATAACTGGCTTTGAGCTAGTGAAACACTCCCGGGCCTTTCCCTTAGCTTCATTTGATAGGTGGATGAAAAACCTCTTCTTAAATTCTAATTTAATTAGGAGTTTTGCAGAATTAAAAGTCATATGGTTATTAGTGGTTTTGAAGAACAGTCTTTCACTTCTTTGCAAGGAAATGGGCTCTTTCATCTCCCACGATGCCACAAAGAGCAGGAATCCACTGCAGGACCATTGAGTCCGCCAAAGTGTTGAGAATCTTTCTACAATCTTTAAGGTATCCGACTACTTGCGAAATTTTTTTTAAATGGAGATATGGGGATTTTTTTGTTGTTTTTTTATTTGTTTATAGTACATTTATTAAGAAAAAATGTGTAAACCTAAAGAAGAGAAAAAGAAGTTATTATTACTAAAATGGCAAAAATGGGTAAAAATTCACAAAAAAATAACATAAACGCGGCCCATTCTGTATCAAAAGTTTATGATCAGGTTTTCAATTTTTCAATTCTGATTTGTTGCTATATTGTTAATTTTTAAATGACCTTCAGGATAAGAGATATTTAAATTTTTTTTCAAAAACTAGAGCACTTTGTTATTATATGAAATTGTTTTAAAAAAAAGTGACTATATTCACGTAAGGGGCTGTAAATTTTGTAATAAAAGAGTTATTGATAAATATGAAAGTTAAGACACACTTCCACTATTATACAGATGATACACAAACTCTTCAGTTAATTATCTTCAAAAACTTTTGAGCAAATCGCCGTCCCCGTTTGAGCATTTTCAAAGAAACCATTTCGAGTAAAACGCGTTTTAAAGTAAGACATCTTGCTTAAAATAATGGAATCTGCTTTTACTAAAACACTTGCAGTTTTTGTTCTAGTGAGCGCAAAATAATAAACGGTATTTTTAAAAAGATAATAAGATGGTCTATAAAATGAAATGATAAAAAAAATTGTCCATTTTTGGCAAAATTCACAATTTTAGGATGATCGGATACCTTAAATTCGTTCGGAAGTGCAAGCTGTATTGTTGAAGATAGCCTGCAAAGCGGCTTTGCTATCAGACAAAATAACATGCCGAGGAAAATTACTCTTTGGAAAATGATTACAATAGACTCTCCTGCCCCAGCTCCAGTACCTCCAATCGTGGATCAATCGATGTAAAACATGGGTCTTGAGGTTACTGAGATATCTTCTCTCAACAGTTTCATAAGAAATAGATCTGATCTGGGCAGAGAGCATCTCATTCTTATCACTCTTTGGGTTCTACGTGACAGGCCTCCTCGTGGGGCACCATTGTTAAAGCTAAATCTGTCACAACGGGGCCTCGCTTCCTCGTATTTTAATAGATCAAATGCAGTACCTCGTATTTCGTTGCAGTACGGCGTAATTAATAATCTATTAAGTATGCCAAATCACATCTTAAAATGAAACATATAAGAATAAAAAACTACTTACATTTGGTGCATATTTATGAAAAATTTTGTAACTTAAATTTCCTGAAATTTATCTTAAATTTACTCATTATTATTTTGCGATTCATTAAGAAAAATTCTTCTGAAAGATTCGTTCAGGACAATGCTAAATTCGAAACGACGCGTGCTAGATTCCAATTATGTATTCCTAGAGGTCAGTGGCTCAAATGAGGTTGTTGTTTTCTTTATAGAGAGTAGCAAAAAATTTCCTGAAGTGATGTTTGATATTTTTTCAAGACATCATCAAAACAGATAAGAGTTTAATTCCAAGATATATATTTTTTGATACTTTAGCCAGAATCAATCATCTGGCAAAGGTTGCTTTTTTAGCAGGATATATTTAAAGAACTGATAAACATGCTAGGAATACATTTTATTCACTGAAACAATAAAAAAGCCAATAACATGTATATGAAACCTATATGCTTTTGAGTTATAGGAGATTCTTTATTGAATTTTCAGAAATAGAACTCTGCCTACTTGCCTTGAAATTTTCTATTTAAATAAGTAAAATCCGTTTTTCTTTTTATTCACTTTCGTTGGCATAGGTTCCAAACTTATTGGAGAATGTTTTGCTACTGTATGTCAAATTTCAAATAAAAGGAAAAAAGAAGAAATAACTTTTGTTTTAAAATTTTAAAAAATTTCATTTGCTTGACAATAATCTTCAATAAAAAAGTTTTGCTGAATTATACACAGCAATATTTATCAAAAAGAATATTTGAGCTCATGGTTGAATTTTGAAAAATTGGCAAAAAATTTCAAAAACCAAGCAGATATGTTTAACATTGCATTAAAATTATAATAGAGAAATTAATACAGTTATAAGTAACGTTTTAATGGCAGTTATTTTGTGTGTGTGTGTGTGTGTGTGTGTGTGTGTGTGTGAGAGAGAGAGAGAGAGAGAGATAATCATACCTAAAAATGGTGGCATGGAAAAATTATTATGAACACAGTAATTTAGAAACAGAGGCGAACGATACTGGTCTCAAACAATGAGTTTCTTATTTTTACACGCTACAAAGCAATACGAGAGCTATTGAAGACGGACCTTGTAACTATGAACCATGGTCAAGTGACGAAAACAGCACCCAAGATGGCACACAACCCACTCTCCAAACTCAACAGCACGACAACGGGAGGAGTCTTAACGGATTTAACGTGCTTTAATTCTCTACACGGTAGGTCTTCAGTGGCACAAGGGTTTGAACACATCACACGCTGACCATGAGTCAGTGACCATGACCATTAAGCTACCACGTTCAAGCTTCGAGAATAAAGTTCAAGTCTCTTTCAGTAGGCATATTGCTCTCTGATTTGTTTCTAATTAATACAAACAGAAAATGAAGCAGGAAAAATTAAAAACGTTATTTGAAACAAATAAAGCCCTGAATTTGAAATTCAAGCGAATTTTGACATTGAAATTTATAAAGTTATAGCAAGTATTGAAAAAAATTTAATTTTTACGAATTCTAAAAAATATTCACAACTAATTTATTCATTTTTTAAATTCTTTTACTGAGTTATAGAAACTTTGAAATAAGTGTAGAAAAGTAAAAGTTACAAGTTTAAAAACATGAATGACAAGAAAATACCGTAAGAAATTCCGAATGAATGAGTAAAATGAAAACAAACGCGTATAATTTTGTTTTATTTGAAAATGAGAATAATGGGTCCGAATTGTTTTTGTGCTTAAATACCACAGCTCACGCAATATTCCGATCAGCGATCTCTCATTTTAGGAGAAAAAACGGACAATGTAGTTTTCAATGAAAAGTTTTAGTCCCTCCTTTGAAAATGTTTCTTCTTGATGATTTCTAATGATATGACTCATCAAAAATGCATTAGTTTTCCAGATATTGTAATTTTTGGACAAATATTTACATGATATACAATAAGTGCTTGGAAAATATCTTTTCAAATAATAAATAACTCAAAGGAAACAAAAATAAAAAATTTATTTTCCATAGAATAATGTTCTGTGATTGATTCTTCGTAATTTCTTAATAATAACCGTAGATTTTTTCTTCTAAAAGGAAACAGTTAACATTCGAGTTTTTAATCTACAATTGCGCGCATATTCAAACTCACACAAATATTGAACATAGCAAATCTCCCAAATCCATTATCACAAAGAAACGCACTGTTGCTGTCAAATGCACTGTCTCAACGTTTGACTCAAATGTTACTTTCCTACATGGTCCCCATAAAACCCTGTTGGAGTTTCTAACCCTTTTCAAAAAATAATCATCCTAGGCTTTTCTGTATCTAAGTGCATCTGTTTCGGTTGTGCCAAATTTGGCGACCAAATTTGTCATCAAGGTTCTTCCTCTCGCTATCATTACAAAAGTATTCTCTTATGCCTTATAAACCTTCTTTTCAGCCACAATACGTTTTCGGCAGAGAAGCAAACAAAACCCAACCTTTCCGTAACAGTATGTCCGAAAATGCATATAGGGTTAAGGAAAGATTTGGAGGGGAAATCAAAGACAGTCCAATTGAAGTTTATCAAACGTTTTATTTGGCACAATTTTCATAGTAAATATTCAAAAAAGTAACTGCTAATAAAGCGAAAAATATCATATAAAAAAAGGAGATTTCCAAATAATCACATTTTTAATCGGCAGCTGCCTGATGGGATGATATCGTTCTCTCAACAACCTTTGAGTAGCCCGTTGTTTCCTATTTATAACCCTATCATCAGATGGATTTCTACACGAGCACGAGATTGGCTGTGAGCTGTCGCACCCTCTTCCTAACTACCATACCACACAACGGGAGGACGTTTGAGCTCTCGACAGATTTAACGTGCATCGCTCCCTTATACGCGGGTCTTTAGTGGTACTGGGCTCGAACTCGTGACATGCCAACTACGATCCGATATCTTGACCACTCGACTACCGCGGCCACTGCATCAATGAGGCATTACTTAACTTCAGTAAGTATGAGCTCATCTAAATGGAGTTCTTTATCATCTAAATGTGCATATTTTATTGTAGTAATCCGCATTTTAATTTTTTTTTTTTTTTTTGGCTAACAGAAGTTTTCATAGCCTCAGAAGCCAATTCAAGTCTAAGTTTATCTTATTATATAACCACAGTTGAGCACATATAAAACTTTAATGGGCCAACTATCCTGTATGGAAGTGAATGTTGAACCCTCAATAAAGCAGAGGAAGAAATATGCTCATTTTTTAAAGAATAATCTGAAGGAAAACCTTTGGATCTATTTCAAGAGAACAATGAGTGGAGAATTCTTCAACAATCATAAAATTTAGAAGAAATATGACAAATATGATGGGACTGAGACATTGTGAGAACTATAGTTTTATGTCAATAACTCCAACACTTAAGCAGTGGACTCAAGAGTCTCTAGCACAATAACACTTTTGCTGCAAACACTCTCAATTTTTATGGTTTCTCTTAGTCGATACTCATGACGCAATCACGATACAGTTTCTTGTGGACTGGTGTTTATTTTTTACTCATAACTTCTTTTTACATTCACATCGGAATTGCAGGGCATGAGCAGTTCAGGCAGCACAATTGGGATTGCGCAAACACAGTTGATACATGCATTACTACAGACACAATAACACACTCTACTCTCTTAATTACACAGATAGCGCTTCGTATGCCGTGAACTGACAAAAAGCATCATGCATTAGGTGGCTGGGCCATCTCTATAGATATGCCGATGCTTTTTCCTACCAAAAGGTAACTTTTTTTGAAAATTGAGGGAACCAGACAAAGAGGACGACCACTACACGATGATTAGACGTGTTGAAACGGACCTCAAATTAATGACAATCAATTGATGGAAGGCTATCGTGATTGATAGGGTCAACTGGAGGAGGAACAGCGAGTGAATCTTGGCCTGCAAAAGGCTGTTGAGCTTATGAAGAAGAACCGATATATTTTATAGTAGCAAATATTCTAATTTTTTGGTTTCTTTTATCATTTTCTTAAAATTGGTCAGATATTTTTCAAAAGACGTACATATTTGTGTTAAAAAAACAAAGACAAAACTTTGAACTTATTATAACGTATTTTTAAACTCGATGTAATAATTTTTTTCAAAATATATATCATTTTCATACTCATGTAAAATATTTGTCGCATTACCTCCTCCTCGGAGTAGTTGGGGTGCAGGATCTTGCTGATCGTTTATGTTCCCGGAGATCGAAAGCAGTTGGAGTTGAGATTCCATTAATCAAACTCGAAAGGAATACAAACTATTCACAATAAATCACTTTTGTTATTTAACATTAAACCAGATTTCGCGATATGTAGACAACGCAATAAACTTGTAAAACACAAATGGTACTTATCTTTTAAATGAGATGCAGCCTCAGAATCGCCAACGAGAAGTCTTCCAAAATCTTTGAAGGACTAAGCAACTATAATACCGGACTTCAATTTAGGAATAAATAATTACAATTCAAGCAGAACTAGAACGGTAATATTGTCCGCATAATCTATTCACTATCTCACTGGCTATATTCTATTTAGTACTGACTCCTTCATTTGTGGCGTTGAGTTGTTCGATCTCAAAGTGCCAATTCGGCAGGATGGAAAAAACCCGAATTGAAGAGGAATATATCTTCAAACAGCCCATTGTTACACGTTTTATGTTTTTTTTCTGAAAATCCTTCGAATCCAGTTAATAAATACATTGAATCGGTTGTATTTAACGTTTTCATTCGTTCTTACTAGTAAAATTCTTGGAAATGGGTTGCATCCTGGATATATTATTGAATTTCAGAAAATACCTTCGAAAAGTCTTTTTTTTTGCGAATGTTTTACTGTGGCAATAATAAAGCATTTAATTTGGCTTACGATGTCAGAGCACATTTTAAAAGGATATGTCAAGAAAGAATAAAAATTGTTAAATAGAATTATTTAGCGTTTTGTCTGAAATCATATATCCTAAAAATACTTCGCTATTTCATTTTTTTTCTTTAAAAGAGTAGTGTGAACATTTTTTGCTAAAATGTATATTGTTATAAGAAATGAATAAATTATTAAATAATAGTATCTGAAAAAATTATAATGCTTTTAAAAACCTGTGAAGAATAAATGTCAATTATTAAAATGTTAATTAACTGTCAAATTATCTAATTTTTTCATAATTTAAAATTTAATTCATAAATAGGTATCTTAACTTTTTTTCTCATACTTAATTGAAAGTATTTATATGTAATGTAACTGAGAGATAGAGATGGGTATTTATTTTAATAATGCATTTTTAAAGTATATAATATGCATATAAGACTTTTTTAACTTTAAATTATTCATTCTGCAATAAAACTTACTATGCGTTAAGTGAATTCATGCCTAATTGGCATACATACAAGGACTATTTGGTCTCTTCAGTGTATAAACATTCTCAAAAAAATATGTTGAATTTAAATTTCCTTCGTTAGAATAGTTAACCATATTTTTATTCCTTTTAACTGAATATGATACAGTAAGCAGTGTATATAAGTGTCCAACTAATTGGTTAAAATGAATACTGTTTTTACAATCTAATCTAGAAATACTCATTACATAAAAAAAACATTCAATTTGTGAAAAAATAATAATATGTGATTATGTAATGATGGAGGTAGAGTCTCGTCACTTTTAAAACACTGTTTTTTTATTTCGATCTAACTCTGCAAACGATAAATTAAATTCCAAAAAGCATTTTTTAAAAACTAGCCTGAAGCATTTAATATGGAATAATCCCTTGAATACAATAGAAGGAAATTGTTAAAACTTATTCACATACAAAAAATAGAACTTACTCTTCTACTATGTTGGATAACCAACCCTAAAATAGTACAGCATCTAATTATTTTTGAAACAATTTTAAATCTTACATCTAAAAAAATCCTATTTTTCTTCCTCAGAGTAGTTACTTAATTAAGTTTACAGTTATTTGTGAAAAGGACTTTTTCATTACTTTTGTACTTAAAAGTTTTTCGCTGTTGATTCAATCAACGGAAACATCAACACAAACTTGTCATTATTTTCTTAATAAATAAAATTTCTTTGGTGAGTTATCTTTGCTGTTTGACTTGGAATGGAGGAATTAAATATTATTGATTGATGTATAAACTGGTTCATTCCTATAAAAATAATTAAGTGGTAGAAAATTAAATGTTCTTTACACCTCATAAGAAAAATGATAGTTTAATTACGAAATGCATAGTTAATGTATCTTTTTTAATGAAATAAAATCCTCTTTTCTAATTTTAAAAGCTTGCTGAAATCCAAAATCTGTAGATCTTGTCAAAATATTTACAGAAATTAAGTGTATTTA
>BMAO01035352.1:0-75949 GCA_019973975.1 Trichonephila clavata | reverse complement strand
TGTTGTACTTCGTTCGTTACGTATTGCTGTTTTAATCCTTTTATTGTAACTTTTGGTTGATCTTAGGAAGGTAGGAAAGTAGATAAAATGTTCAGCCATGTTTCATAAGCCAGTAGTTTGAATCCCTCTTCCACGCGCTTTGAATGTATGCGTAATCTTCGGAAGCCTCTAGCCACATGAAATATATATTTAGAAACGTGTTATACCTTATTTAGGTCATAAGCGTTGCAATAGTACTAGAAGGTGATCGTAATTTTGTAATTTACTCTCTTGTTTCTTCAAATAACCTCGAAAGCATACAAGTATTTCGCATGTTTAAATATTTCTTTATTCTTTTTCAATTTTCAGTAAAAATATTAAATATGTCCAATCAGTGTGTTTAATGAGAACAGTAATATATTAATTTGTGTAGAGATCTCAAAATGAGAGAACCTTCTTATTACAATAACATGTTTCTTTGTTTTATATAAACATTCCTGCTATTTAACAAAATAAATCCTTAAGGTTTCTGGAAAGTTATTTAAATATTCTCAATCAGATTAGGCCCTTCACAGATATATAAATCCAATGCAATTTGAAAATATACTATTATTTATATAGATTGTCCGGACTTAATGTATCCAAAGGTATGAAGCTTATTATTGTGGAACCACCTATCAGAATGATAAACTGTTCTTAGGTTGATTAAAACCCTCAAAATTTTGGGTCTAGTCTGATCGGCCACACGTGCCTCATTATTCAGCAATCGTAGATGATAAGCATGTTACGTTGACTTCATTAGTAAGATGCGGACATATAACAAAAGGTATATGTGTACTTTGGTTAACCAATTGAAATCATGCATTATTACTAGCTTGATGTAGCCGAACAAATTGAATGTCGATCCTTCAACCTCAAATCTAATACCATTGGAAAGAGCTTTAAAGGAGAAGGAACTTTGATATCACAAAACCTTAATGTCATTAAGTTTTCCGTGATAAAGACGATGTTTATCATATTACGTGATTCATTTTGTAGGAGTCTAAGTCTATTAGACAAGCCCGTAGCAGCATTCTATTTTTAGAGCAGGTCACTGTGTGTGTGCGTGTGACTGATTTAAACTCCACTACAAAGTACGCACTGCCTCTTGCTCTGTGACATTCACATCTTTACTTAAGTCAGTGTGCTAAGTTTATCGTCTGCGACTGCTGAATAATGCGAGCACATGTGATCAATTAGACCCCAAAAATTTCGGAGAGTTTTTAAATATACAGATGAACAACTTATTCTGAAATTATTCCGTAATAACAAGCCTGATTGGCTTCTTTAAGCCCTGCACCCTGTGTTATTTTATTATGTATTCGGTTATTTTGTTTCGTAGATGTTCTCATTTGAAATTTATAAAATCTAGCTTCTTACGATATTTTAAATTCAGAAAAAGATATTTGATCCAAAAACCTCTTGCCTAAATTTTCTTTAATTTAGTTAAATGGACCTAAAGGCAAAACGATTTATTGAATTATATAACCTAGCGAATGTTTCAATTACTTCAAGATGTATAGGAACTATTTATATAGCACAATTTTGAATAAAATGTAAAAATATTTTAATTGTAATTTTCGTGTTTGTACAATTTAACATTCATATCAAAGCTTTTAGATTCCTGTGGAATTACATGCTCAGTCTTTTTATCCATTTATGTTGAACTGCAAAATACCTCTAATTTCTTTAAAAGCACAAGACAAAATTCTCTTACTTTCAAAATAATTATTTCCAGGATATTTAGAAGTTATTGTTTTATAATGTATTGGACGGATATTATTTTTCCTCTTGTAAAGTATCACAAAATTTATATTCGTGCTTCGTTTAAATATAACGTTCATCAATTGTAAATGTTAATTCAAATTTTCCAAAATGAAAAAGACAGTATTTTAGATTTGAAAGAGCTGCATATTTCAAAGAGATTCTTAAGTTCGAATAAATACTTCCTTTTCGTTTGTTTGGCCTATTTCAAAATTTGAAAAAGATGAGCATTGATAAAGTACTGAGATTTTATAATATACTTAATTAATCCATTTAGTTTCGAATATTCAATTCTCCAGCACCGTGATGAATGAAATAACAGGATTTTTATATCTCCCATTATTCACCAGTTTTCTCATCCTTTTTCTTTTTCATTATCTCTTTGCTGACTTCTTTCTTCTACAGAAGTGCTTGCGTTAAGTTTCTTTTTTCTCATTATTTCTTTCCATTACTTTATGTGGTTATTGAAGCAGAATTCTTTCAAAGAAAATGGATCTGTTTACTGTGTCTGAGCAATGATTCTTGAAATTCGTCAAATGTCTTCGGTTCGCTAATGCCATGTTTCATTTTCTATTTCTTTCTTTTTTTTTACTTATTACTGATCGTTTACTTCCATTAACCAAAATATCATTATGATGATGCATGTTGATCAAATAATGTCCAATTTTTTGCATTCCATTTTTTTATTACTATTTTTTTAAATTTTTTTTACTTTTTTCTTTCAAATGGGAATTAGAAATTATATTGATCAGTAACTTCTGAAAAAGGGGAAGTAGAAATACATTTGATTTTAAACAGACATTCCCATAAACACTGCACTATTTTGAAATTACGGCATGGTACGATTTCGGAATCATGCGATTTAAATGAAACTCACAAGAATACAACACAAGTTAAGGATACACTATAAACTTATTCCAAAGTTAACTCGAATTCGTATGCAGAGGGATTTTAATTTCTTAGATAGATAAATAGTAAAATCATTTTAAATGTGCGCATCGTCAATGAATTATTGTACATGATTAGAAATCAATAAATGCATTGAACAGAAAACGCAGCGTCATACGAGCAACCAATGTTGTTTCATAAAGCCAAATAATCCGCTTATGTGTAGCTGGACCTTCATATCGTGATATCACCACTAGTACAAAATATGATGTTATAACAGTGGTTCGGGTGTAGAGAGTGGGCCATGGATACAGGGCATTTCGAGACTAATTCCAGCAGTACATCATGTAGTAACCGAGAACCCGGAAACTCTTATTTGTGGCGTGCCAAAACCAATTTACATATGATTCAGCGTGCCATACAGTAGAGCATTTTTAAAACGATTTGATTCCCGTAATAATACATGCAGAGTGAAGAATATAGACCAATAATATAGGATTCATAGTTTTATTATATATAATTTTGCATCATTGAAAGATATTTCTTTGCATAAGAATAAACAGCAAAAAATAAAACTAAAATAATAAAAAAAAATATTTGCACATATGTTATAGTTTTAAGCATTATTTTTTATAAATAAGAAATATACAACATAAAATGTAACTATTTTCCTTCATCATAGTAAATAAAAATTTTAAGTTAACCTAGTGCTTACTTCTCTCTACTTTCATGTCGCAAAATCAAAGATATAGATTGACTTTCAATTTGAGACAATTCTGAGCACTCAGTTATAAAACAATTTATTTGCAGACTCGAATTACTTTAATATGAGGAAAGATTTTTTTACTTAGATATGTAAAACCAAAAGCGGAAAGCAAAGTACATGCAATTTTCTCTCTTCAAACATTTAAATCTCTCCAGCAAAAACACTGAATAATTTACAAATAGCTGTGAATAATTCTGAAAATGTTTGTCAAATAAGGTCCAATACAAACTTATCAACTTCCATCCCCTCAACAATTGAAACATTTGTAGAGTAGTTGAGAGTGCCAATGACAATTGTAGCACGTACTATATGTGGCATGCATGCCATAGGTTGCCAACCCCCTTTAGTAATCAATCACTGTGGGAAGACAGAAACTTCAACCGTATGGAATAAATGACCGTGAAGGGTTCTTTTTGCGTTTGCCACAATACTGAAGCATGCCTATAGGTGTTTTATGTCTACCTTATCTGCTGTTTGTCAAAGTCTGATAAAGCCAATATTCTACAATCGAGAATTCTTCTACAAAGAATTCCCTTGACGCTGGAGGACCAATGTCTCTGAAACAATGGACTCCTCTATGGGATATATTTTGATGGGGGGGGGGTGCACTCGTCAGATTTTGCAGAATTAATGACTTTAATTGGTGTACACGAAACAGTGGCTTAAAGGTGGGGAGCCATATACCATATCATCAATGCATCATCTACTTCAGCAAATACAAGTAATATGTAAAATGAGAAAGAGAAAAAGAATATTGTACTTTAATTTTAGAAGTTATTTGGAAGCTTTGTCCTTTTTAATTCAAGAATTATGAGAATATCTTTTGATATAATCGGATTATTAATGCTAAGATATCAATATACATACATACACACTATAATATATATATATATATATATATATATATATATATATATACACTGTGTCTCCAAAAGTTAAGCATAAATCGTAAAATGCGAAAAACTTGGAGTAAATATCGTAAAATTATTCCAAATTCTTCGCGATATTAATTGGTGAAGATGAAAACATTGGGTTTAAGCAAAACTTTTCAGTCGACTACGTCCTGCGCGAAACACGGTGCATGTCGTAACGCGGAGAAACCGATTGACGCAGCATAGCAGTTCAGACAAGTTTCGTGCAAACTGCTGTGCGAAGGAACGTTGTTAACCATCAAACAAGGTGAATGATTGACGCAAAGCGCCAAATTGACATGTTACGAAAAGAAGGATCGTTGGAATGCTGGAATGCTCACGATCAACAATCGAAGTGTCTCGAATTCTGAATGTGGACAGTCTTGATCTCAAGACTGTGCAGAGGTTTCAAAGAGCGGGAGATGTAACCGACAACCAGTATCAGGTCGACCCAGAGTCACAACCCTCGCCAAGACCGATATCTGTAATAAGAGCGCACGTCAGAGCGGCAGTACTGCCAGAGCACTGGGTTCGGCTCTCACAGTCGCCACAGGAATATGAATTTCGAGACAAACTTTTACAGGAACACAATCATGCTGGCATGTATGCCAGAAGACCAGCTGTTTACATTCCCCTCACGTCTAAGCATAAACGCGCTCGAATGAACTGGAGTTTGAAACATCAACACTGGAGTCTGGAGAGTGGGCTAATGTGATGTTCATTGACGAGTCCCGTTTAGTCTGAGTAGTGATTCTCGTCGGGTAATGATATGGAGAGAACGTGGAACACGTTTTTGAACCAAAGAACATATCGGAAAGACATAATTTTCCATCAAGGGGAGTAATGATATGGGCAGGCATCATGATGGACGGCCGCACAGACCTCCATTTCTTTGACACGGGGTCTGTGACTGCTCAAAGATACAGAGACGAAATTCTTGCGCCTCATGTTCGTTAGTTTCGAGTGCTGTCGGTCCTGACTGCATATTCATGGATGATAATGGGCCATGTTACCGAGCGGTGCTGATTGATGACTTCCTTGTAACGGAAAACATCCAGCGCATGTCGTGGCCTGCGAACTCTCCTAAATTAAATACTATTTAGCATGTATGGGATATGCTCGGGAGACAAACTGCAGCCCTTTCGCACCCACCAAGCTCCGTTACAAACTGAAGAGAGATCTCGAAGAAGCTTGGAACCGTTTGAGCCCACAACTCATTCATCATATCATAGCAAGTATAGTAAATCTCTGTGCTGTGTACCTGACAGTCAGAGGTGACCACACGCCTTATTAAACTGCAGCATCAGTGTTTTTAAATGTTTTCTTTATTTTTTTCTTTAAAGTGTGACTCCTTGCTATGCTCAGTTTTTTTTCAAACCGCTGCTTTGGATAATAAAATTAATTATTATCATTCTTTTGATTTGGTTCTTCATTTTATAACAATTTTACACTTGTATATCACGTTTCCCGCCATTATGATTTACAGTTCCTTCTTTATTCACATAATTATCAATTATGCTTAACCTTTGGACACAAGTGTACATATATATAAACAATAAAGTAACATCTTGAAACACCCACAGAACATGGTGGGTAACGGCAGGTATACACATAAATTGAAATAATTTTGTTATGTACTGTGGATTAAGGAATATATATCAAACATTGCTAACTGTTCCTGTAAGCATTGTAAACAATAAGAACCCCTTGTTTGTAAATTTATAATATATATTTTTTCCCAAAGTAAAAGTTTGCTTTTTATGGTTACATATTTTCAGATGTCAAACACATTAAAGTTTTAACACAGATTGAAACGTTTCAAATATTATATAAATATATTATTTAGAAAAATAATTATCGAAATCAATGGTTAAAATTAGAATATTATTTTTTTAAGAAAATAGATTAGTTTAGTAGTTTTAGATTTTAAAATAGTTTGCTTCTATGTTTGATCAAAATAATCATACAAAATTTGCAATTTACATATCAGCTATTTTTTAGGAGGACACAATTAGAGTCATTGGCAAAACCTCTTTTTAACACAAAATAAATCGAGTAAAAAAAATAAAGTTAATTGACTACATCTGTTTTTCTTTCAACTGTGTCTTTCAAAATTACTTTTGTGTCTAATTTCTACATCTGATGTATTGAAAAGAATTATTTATTATAATTGTTATATATGATACAACATCACAATCTCTGAATTTTGATTTTTCACTAGGGAGATTTCTCTTTCAATTTAAAGATAGAAGCATATTTTCACCTAAGGATCATTTTAAAGAAATAGAAATATTTCCAGTACTATGCATCTGAAACTGGAGCAGTAACCTGTGATTTCCTTGTGAT
Source organism: Trichonephila clavata (assembly GCA_019973975.1). NCBI lineage: Eukaryota > Metazoa > Arthropoda > Arachnida > Araneae > Nephilidae > Trichonephila > Trichonephila clavata. The sequence continues at coordinate 69,256 of BMAO01035352.1, read as the reverse complement.
CGTGAAAACTAGAGCGGTAAGAAGATATCGTAAGAATTTAATTTAAAATTATCTCAAATTCTCAAAAGTATCTGTAGTTACACTATCTGTAATCTTAGTCACTAAAATAAAGAAAATATATTTTGAATCAATTTCGATGGCACTAGTTTGCCTCTTTTCTTGCATAATCATTTCAATATCAATAATATGCAATGCAGGGATCTTATAAAATGCAATCTTAGTGTTTTATTTCAAAGTATATCTTATTCATGGTCAATTGTATTTAAGTCTGGGAATCTTGCTGATATGTGCAAGATTCTTATGTTTTCCTACGTAACGTATAATCCTATGAGTTGAGAATGGTGATGGACCGTATTGTTATCCATATTAAAGGGATTACAGACCTGTATTACATAAGAAAAGAGGAAACATGGAGTTCTAGAAAATACTCTCTCTGTATTTTTTTCCATTAGAAATCTTTTTTTGTAAACTTGTAGCCCCATGCATCTAGCAGACTTTATGTCTACCTACATCAAAATCCATTACTACGGTAACGATCTCTTTCAGTTATTTGATGAGAGTGGTGACGTGTTTCACGTTTTCTCAAAATTATTTGAGATGCGATTCCTTGAGTGAGAACTAAATATTAATATTCTTTGGAGAATATACCATCGTCCTATTGATTGTGTGGCTCGTTACGTGTTCTGGACTCTAAAGTAAAAGAGCTATATTTTGTTTGTAAATCTAATGACACATAAACAGCTGAATGTCTGTCATATATGTAATTCAACATTTATGGCACTGTACTCTTCAGTACAAGATTTTCCTAACTGTCATTTGAAGCTTTCTTACTTTTAAAAATAAGTCGATTTATTTTATTTGATTTATAATCCTTACTTTTTGAATGGTTGAAATATGCATGAGCTTATTCTTTGCACAATAACCTTGAAACTCGAAATCATTACATCAAATTATATGCAGGATTCCTTCTTATCATTTCATTATATAACTGACATAAATTTCGTATACTCACACTATTTGGTTAGCCTTATTAAATCAAGTATTCTCAGTATCAAGTGCACGTTTATAATTCATTTAAATCTTCCGTTCTTAGTGTCCGAATTGTGTGTTTGATTTTTCTGTGCCAGTGTACCTTTACCATAAGTGAACAATTTCTTTTGGGGGGAATATAAATGATAAATTAAACAGTTATTTAGGAAAAAATTACATTTTAATTGTTTTATCAATTACCTGTAGAAACAAATGATTTTCAATAGATGGAGAATGAATGATGAGTCTGAGTAATAATGTAAATGATTCTGATAATAAATTTATTAAGTGCATAAATAATACATATTTGATTCATATAAAAAGCCTTTTTTCATAAAATTTCAATAATATTCTTAGAAAATGTGAAAATATTAAAATAATTTCTTTTCCGGCAAATTAATGTAAAATAAACTCAATAATTTAGTTTATAACACTTTATAAAGGTGTTTATTTATAACGAGTTCTGCTAAAAATAGCTGTAATGAATACATTACACTTTCTCTTTTTCTCCTTCCTGCGGTTGTTAAGACGAATGTTATTATTATTTTATTTTTCTGAACAATTTAAAAATGAAAAAACTTTCGGCACTTTCAACAAATGGCTTTATTTACCATTGTAAACATGCTTTACTCTACAGTCAATTTAGACATTATTTAGTATTTAAGAAGGTAGATTATTACTAATTTGATGAACATTTGGGAGAACATAATTTCACAATTTTTCAAAGTGATAATATACGAGGAGTAATTGATAAGTAAGGTCCACAATGGTATAAAATGAGTTTCCGACAAGGCAAAATAATAACAGTGGTATCAGAACGAGAGAAATTTGTTACTTATACATATTATAAACTCATTTCTCAACATAGTCACGGCTAACATATACACAATTGATCACAATTGTTTTATTCATTTCTTCATTCAGTCCTTGAAAAAGATTCTGGATAGCTGCGCATCCATTTGCGCACTGCTGCCTGAATCCGGGCTCTAAGGAGGTTGTGGATCCACAAGAATTTCAATCTTTCCAATGACATCATGTGATTGTGCACTGAATTGCGGTCTTGCATTGTCGTGATGCATAAGAAAGACGTTTCTTTAAGGTCTAATTATGTGTATGCGTTGATAAAAGCATTTGATAGTGTAGCGTATGAGTGATCCTTTTGTTGCACAGTACCTGTTGAAATTCACCGTCAATCCTTTAGTCAGAAATTCCGCGAAGAGCTCATCACTTTCATCTAAAAGATGATGAGTATGAATTTTGTTGCTTACGTTACAGTTTTTTGAATTTCTTAACTCTCGGAGGACCAGGATGACGGTATCCCATGTATTACCATTTTTTTTTGGTCATAATGATGAATCAATTATTCACCTCCAGTGAAAATACTCTTGACGAAATCATTCCCTTCGGGACGATATCAGTTAAGAGGTTTTTGGTTAACACTTTCCACGGAGCCACCTGGCGCAAAATTTTATGTAGTTTAACCCTCTCGTTGCGTAGTTATCTTATCAAAGTAGTTTCACAAAAATTGGGAATCTTTTTATTGCGTATTTCAAATCTAAATTTTAGAATTAAAATATAAAAAAATTGTAATGAGTTTATATTTCAAAATACGAATTAGGTAATAAAAATAACATATAAACATAAATAAAAACATAAACCTGAGTAGCACGAGTTGCACAGACATTTGCACACATTTTGGCATGCAGGGCCTTCATACGGACATTTTTAACATCCATACATTCATCACCGTAAGCTGTTTTCATACGCCTATGAATTTCGATTGGAGTACAACCTTCTAGTGTCAAAAACTCTATCATCGATATCTGCTTTATGCGAACATCGGTCGCTGTCACCTCCACTTAAGGGCTTTCAAGACCGAGCTGAAACTAAGCAGGATAGTGTACTACACTATATCGACTACCGAACGCATGCGCAATTGTGTCTCTCATTCAACTACTAGTGATACCTCTCGGTAGGAAACCATAGTTTTCTATTAGCCCTGACAGAGTAATATTTGCAAATTTTTCTTCCATAATCTATTAAATTTATGTTGCATTTTAAGAAGATCTAACTACTTCCACCTTAAAATTCAATCAGCTAAAAAGCATGGTTTCAAATTTACTTTTTTTTCTAAAGCTTAATAAAAAAAGGATTGTTAAAAATTAAGAACATGTATGAACATTAAATAGGGAGAATCAATAAAAATGTATCAATTATATTTTTTCACATCAATTAATGAAAAAAATTTCTTTACAATTTGTTCAGCGTAATATGTTAAGCATTTGCAAATTATGAAATATTGAATTCATATAGATAGTTCTAAAAATTGTCAATTTTAATTTTTGAGTATCTTCCTATATTTCGTTATTGCTAACCTGTGTGTTTATGAAATGGTTATGATGTTTCATAAAATATTTGTAATGAGTATATTGATACATAGCATCAATATATTAATTACATCTTTTCTTGTTAAAGGTCTTCTTAAATAAATAGTTGAGGTTGACTTCTTATAAAGAGAAAAAATATTCGATCAATATCTTATCGTTTTTTTAGCGTTCATAGAAAATAATAATGAAAATATAGTGGAACCCATATGTGTGTGTAAATGAATGAATCGCATAATTGAAATAATACGTTAGAAGAAATAGAGAGAGACTATAATGCAGGATACTAATTTTATATGATGTCTTCAAAAATTTTGGCTAGTGACAAATTACTGGGTTAGAAAATTATTTGTGGTGCAGCACTTTAGAACAAAAAACAAAATCTAAGCCTACAATGAGAGAAAATCTTGCTTCCTTGCTTTAAATGAATGATCTGCCCCATGTTGACCTCAAATGCGCTACAAAAACATTTTGAATTAGATTCAAATTCAGCACAATTTCACATATATTCTCTCAATTATTTATGCAACTCACAGAGACCTCATGCCTCTTGTAAAATATCATTTTATTTTATTTTGTATTGAAACTAAACATAAACAAACAAACATAAATACCCTTATATTTCTAAAAAGATTTTGATTAAATTTTTTCCCTATCTTCTTATATAATTAAATTATATATGGAGAGTTCTTATTCAGGTCCTAATTTTATTTATTTAAAGAAGCTTCAATATTTTGAATATGGAATTTTATCTTAGTTTCGAAGTCTTATATATTAAGAATATTGTTATGAACTTTTATCAAAAGTATGTTCAAAATAACATTTGAAAAAATGAAAACAAATCAAAGTAAAATATAAGTTTTATTCTTGTTTAAAAAAATCTTAATTATGAAAATTATTGCAATGTGAATGTAATTTTTATTTTCTTTCGAAAACCTTTTTAACTTTATTCAATTAATTTTTAAGCGATGTATGTATATAATTATAAATATAGAAAATTAAAGTAAAATAATATTTTTCTTGTTCTTAAAATAAATAATGCTAATCATTATTTTCACTCACTTTACAAAAAATATAAATTTCAGTTGTGACTAAAAGATGCAATATTTGTGTATTTTGAGCATTTGCATACGTAAGTTTACATAAGAAAAAAAGTATAATTTCGTGTCCTCTCCTTAAAGAGTTTAAAATACAGTCTTAAACGACTTATATACAAAAACCTAATTTGAGCTGAAGACACATAATAGGGCGAATAAAGTAAAAAAAAAAACTATTTCTCATTTAATAAGTTAAGGAGAGAGAAATTAAATTCAAACAGCCATAAATAACCCATAATGCATCATCAAAATAGCTTCCTTGTACTTATTAAGATCAAAAAATAAAAAAAAATTCAAGATCTAGAAATTTAAAGTTAGGGGTGGAAACAGCGTGAACATTTGGGAACCGCGTTAAACCTATAACTAATTTTTAGTAAATACTGCAGTCTCTCATTGATATTTTTCACATTTATTATTTCATAATTTTTCTTTTCTTCAATCATATATGCTTGTCGAAGAATATTTCCATACATTCCCTACGTTTCCATCTCTTCATCGGTTTTCTACTAAGAATAAAATGGTCTAAATGACTTCGGTACTTCACTCTTATTGGTCTTTTAACTCCTTTATTATCTGTTCTTGTCATCAAAATGACAGGGTGTGATTTCAGCATCCATTTCTTGTGGCCGTGATATTGCTCGGCTGTATTATTGAAAAGAAGCATACCAAAATCCATTTCTTGGACCCAGAGAAATTTTGTTTTCTATTTTAAAATCCAATAAGAGGACCAGACTATTAAAATGCCAGTAAAGATAATTGGCTTATATATCAACGTTTATTTCGAGTTTATTTTGAAACTATTTTTAAATAATAATTAGTAAATTTTTTACCGTTTCTTAACAAAATATGCATTTGTTAAAGAATTGAGTACCTTGAAAAGCTCTATATCTTTAAGAAAACTCATGATTTTCCTCACTAGATACTTATGAAGTACACATAATTTATTCCATTGATATCCTAGTGCGGTTACGATTATTTTAAATTTAACTTATGTTATGAAAGAAAAAAAACATACAGTTGACTTTCGCTAATTCAAACCTTCAATAATACGAATATCTTGCTAATTCAAAGTATATGCTCAGCCCCTAGAAAAACTCTTGATATTTCAAACTAAAACAATACGTTTTGGTACACTCAATACTTCTAAGCAAAATCTGTGGCTGGCCAGACTAAAACACGCGATAATTCGAAATTATTTCATAAAACTCTCGACAATTCAAACATTTACTATCATGTTAAGTCCTGTAGGAAGCAGGTTGAAGCTTACATGTTTTGTGGAGTATTGTATGTGCGTGTCTCTTCAGAACGTAGCCCCTTTGATGACGATGTGTTTGCTACTCCTTCCTTGTGTTTCCCAGTTCCCCAGGTGAAATGACACTTTTCTTTCTTTCCTTCTCCAAGTGGACAATAGTTCGACAGCATCTGTTGTAAGCCGTCAATATCTTTAGTTTAACATATGACCTTGCTACATGTGTGTTCAGAAAGGATGATCTGCAATTGTGAATGCGTAGGATTGTGTATTTCGCGTCAGATGGCGCTTTATGGCTCATTAGTGTGACTTATAGCATGTGGCACCAAATAGGACATAGGCAGGACTGAATTCTGCCCTGGAGAACCAATGGTGTTGGGGACAGTGTTTGAGGGAACCGGTTGTGAAACAATTTTATTTCCAATAAGGAATGGAACAGATTTAGAGGGACGTGAAAGTGATTCGAGAGGTTAAGAAATATGAAGTGGAAAGTGAAAGAAAAGGAGCGATAGAGGGAAGTGATAAAAACGAAGGAAAAAAAAACTGGTCGAAAATTTTTAGTGGACTGATTAGGCGGGAAGAGCTTTCCCAACGACAATACTATTAAGTATACCTCGTAGCTGAGTGCGATTATTATTATTGTAATAATACTTCTGTAATTTTCTGAGTATTAATAATATTATGTGAATAATTATTTTTTTAATAATTGTTTTAATACCTACATGTATTCTTTTAATTCCAGACTTTTAACTTCTTAACAATATTTATACTGTATAATATGTACTTTTTCAAAATACTTTAAAATAGTTTTATACATATGTGCATTGCTGTTTTATTGCATAGTTTCAGATTTAATGTGTTAGAAAAAAATTTCCTCTTGTATTTTGGGAGTTTTTTCCAACCCTTTTGTTAATTCCAAGTTTTTTATTGATCCTTACAATTTCGAACTATTGAGAGTTGGCTGTAAATACATTAAAGCAATTTTTCAGATTCTGATTGTAAAAGTTATGGTAATACAGATAATTTTAAACATATTTTAAGAGTTATAAATGATATTTTTGAAAAATTTTGCTTTTATAAAATTTTTAGTTTCTGAATTGCATTGGAACCTTTTTGAATTTATATATTTTTGTATGAAACGAATCTGAAAATTAAATTCCAGTCTGAATTATATCTGATATTAATGCGGAAATTAAACCATTAATTTGGAAATAATTTTTTGTAACGAAAGTAAAGCATCCCACATACTTACTTTCAATTATTAATGCAATAATTAAAACTATATTTCAGTAATTTGTCAATCAGTAAGGAAATAACTTATGTATGAAAATAAAATATAGTTTTCATTTCATTTAAAACTTTGTGTAAAAAGGATAAAAAATCAACGTTATAATTAAAGCTTTATTTATAAAAATAATTTGATAAAATATTTATTAATATTAGTTTGTTATTCATATGTGGATTAATAAAAAAAATAATAAATGCGGACATTTTTCTTAGAAGTTACTTTTCTATTACTTCATTACTAATTCTAATAAACGAATAATATCCGAAAACATAAGTATGACAATGATTTTTTCACACACTAAAAGTTTCTTAAACGAAATAAGCAATTGACATTTGCTAAGAATAAGAACAAAAGTGTGACAAATTTTTGATACGACTATTGGTGCGTTCTTTTTTTAAATACCACTTGGAAATATTTTTAAGGACATCGAAAGAGTACAGTAAATTCACATTGCAAATAATGTTATGTAATTCATTTGTAAAAAAATGTTGAATTACATTTTTAGCAAATGAAAAAAATTATCACTTTGCATGAATTATATGCCAGTTGGGGAATGTCAACTTTGTCACATTTTCCCAAATTACTTACTTTTTACAAAAAATGTTATTTCGTGTGTGAGGGAAAAAAATTCCCAATTTCATTATTGCTTATATAAACAATATACGTGGATTATTAGAAGTTTTCCTTAATGCTAAAGTAGTTGAAATATAAAATGTAATATTTATCTTTCTGTGAAAGCCCTGTCATTGGTCTCATATTCTGCAATATATATTTTAATAAATTATATTTATTACTATATGTATTAATACATGTATTGTAACTGTATGTATTAAAAGTATATTTATTAATTTAAGTAATACTTTTAGTATTAAAGCATACGTATTAATATATGTAAAAAATTCTATGCATTAAAAGTATATTTATTAATTTATGTAATTCATTTATGTATTAATGCATATGTATTAATATATGTAATAAATTTTATGTACTAATATATGCATTAATGCATATAGAAATAAATATATATATATATATATATTTTTTATGAATATAACATTTAAAAAAATACAACTCGTACGATTATAATCAAGATAATGAAAAAGAATAAAACTTAAAAAAATATAACTCAATATTGTGCTCTAGAACTTTCTTTTTCAGATTGTTATTTATGGGATTAAATCCACAAATTGGAAAATCTACTGAATGGAATGAAATGAAAAAAATAGTCTGAATTCAATGAATTGTACCATCCGATTTTGCTAGAAAAGTTCCATTTTAAAGCAAAAATGCTCACTTTGAAAGAGAATGAGAAGGGGTAGAATGACGAATGCTCATTGTAAAATCAATGATTCGTTAAAAAAGTAGGGCTTGGTACTTAAATCGCCTTTTTGCTTTCGAAAGCAGTAAATGCTTCCGTAGCATAAACAGCGCTAAGAAATCGCTTTTCGCATCTAATGGAAAATTTCGTAAATTATTCAGTACGTTGGATATTGATAGTTAGGTGTCATTGGTATGTCAGCTACAGTGAATTTCCCGTGTGTTCAATAATGTATGCGAATATTATAATGCATTTAAATTCTCTGACAATTGCTGTTTACGAAACGTATGTTGAAATATTTTTGGCTTTCTCTCACAGAAATATATTTTTGAAAAGAAAAATAAATAGTCTTCTTGAAAAAGGATTTTATTTTTATGTTTGAATATAATCTGTGAAAAAAGGCAATATTCAGTTAAATTATTTGCATTTGTCTGTTGGGTATATCAGATTATCTAAATATTTTAAATATTTGAAAAAATAAACAAATTTATTGATTAAATTTTTAAAAAAAACTGATTTAAGATATATTTACTTTATTAGCTTTAAAGATATTCAATTTGAGTAGTGAATAAGTGAACATGATTGCTATAACTTTTAATGCAACAGTTGTGTTTTTTTTTGTTTTGAAAAAAGCATTACTTTTTACTGTTTTTTTTAAATGTAAAAATTGTTTGAAATATACCAAAAAATTATTTTTATTCATTTATTCAATAAGCCTTATAATTAGTATTATAAGGTCTTTTGTACTGATGCACATATTATATTCGAATATTTGCTTCATTAGCTTGAAAAATTTACATTTTTGCAAATAAATATGTTGGATTCAAAATAACAAATAATACACTGCAACGAGTTAATTCTGTTTTTCAGCTGAGTAATTAAATTATCAGAAAATTGTTTTTAGAATGTTTTACTCGTCTACTAAAAGTTATATTTAACTGAAAACTTATTTTTTTCTCTTTCAATCATCATTGTACTGTTTAAGGCGATATGGTAACATCTTCACAATTTTTTTTTATTTTTAATATTTTATATTTGGTTTTAATTGTATTTCATAAAGGTTAATATTTAATAATAATTCCATGCAAAATTTTTTAATTTGTTGCAAAATGTTTCTAAAATTTAAATTTTTTTAGCTTTTTAGAGCATTTTTTATATCCCTAAGGCTTTTTTAAACATGTCTCTTTTCTTTCAAAATTTTTTCCAAGCAACTTATAATATACTACATAAAACTGTGCATGGTTTTTTTTTCTGCTGCTGCTCTTTAATTATTTATAAATTTTTTTATAGTTAAACTTCCAAAAAATCCCAAAAAAACATTAATTTTCATTTTGAAATTTTTTAGGAAAAGTACTAAACTTGTTACAGCTAATTCCATGCACAGTTTTACAAAACATACATTTCAGAACATGTATAAAAAATTTCAAATCCATACTTCAATTATCAAAAAAGCCTTAGGGTTTTGAATAACAGTATAGGTACAGAAATTCAACATGGAGAAATATGAGTTTGAAGTTTCCATTCCATGAATAGCATGATATAATATTCATCGAATAGTTTAAGACTTTTATGAAAAGTTAATTAGCTTATTTAAAACTATTTACCATATAAAATTGCACAAATGTAGAACAATTAAACAGTATACTTCCATAATGAATATGTAGAAAAAAACGAATGGAACATCAATATTTCATAAAACTTTATCTTAATAATTATAAAAAATAAATACACACACTTCAGAGCTAATTCCGTGCTCAGAGCTAATGCACAACATGTACACAAGTTGTTTATTCCTTTATTTTTTATTTCCATGAGTTTAAAAGCCTTCGCATGTTAAAATTGTACACGAATAAAAGCAAAATCAAAAAAACAATTTATAGGTAAAATACATTCAAATCTAAGATCTTTGTATGTTCATTTGTTTAAATAAATATCTTAAAATATTTTAATAATAAAAGTGTTGAATCTCGTGCACATGGGATATATATATATATATATCACCAAAAACAAATATATAAGAATGGGAGAGTTTTTATATTCTTACGAATTAGGTTTTGAATTACCTGAGTTATCAAAATGAAATTTAGTATTTGTGCTTTGAGAGAATCTGTTTTGAAGTTTTAATTTCATTCATAATAGTATCATAAAAAGCACACACAACTTTTAAATCTTGACCAAATCCATTTGATGTTCAGTTAATAATTCAAAAAACTAGAATTTTTGCATGAATTGCACAATTCTTTTTTAAAATGATTTATTACTACGTATATAATATCAATCTCATTGATGCGCATTAGAAAAATAATTAATTCATTTTTTATCAGGCACTTTTCTATCAGATAATCTGAAATGTAGGCGTAGCAGTTGCTGTTTAGTATCAAACATTGCTTCATTACTTAATGAAAAAATGCAGGTAAAGCTTTGAAATTTTGCAGGCATATTTATAAAGATTCGGCGTATCAAATGAGCCAATACAAATTTTTTCGACAGTTTAATGATTTTTAGGGTACCATTTCGCCTTAAAACCCCACGATTTAGTGTTGAAATCTGAATAGAAAATCTATGAAATGAAATCATTATATATTAAGTTAAAAATAGTAGAATAAATAATTTAAGAACCTAAAGTAAATTATAAAATTTTTAGCAATTCCGTAATGCACATACATGCACACAAACACACAAACACACACACACACACACATATATATATATATATATATTCATAAACATATACGCACGCATACATGAACAAAGCTAGATAGTAAATAAACATAAATAGATAGCTGTAAATTCTGATTCATATGTTATTGTTAAGTTATCATTATTGTTAACATACTGTAAGAATTAAGAAATTTGGTACAACGATTTTAATTTCTTCTATGTCTGTTTACTACCTTTGGATTGGTTACTATATCACTGTATCTGGTTACATTAGGCCTTTATATTTCTTTGATTTTAGTGGTGATCTACACATTTTGGAATGCATTTTTATGTATGTTCATTTTTCACTGACACTAACCCGCTGAAGTGTGAGGGTTCAACAACGGATGAGTCATTTTCTAAAAATATGTTGATTATGAATTTATAATCACTATCTAATTTCGACCCAAGTTATGAAGAGAAATTAATACCTAGAATATGAATCTTTCTTGTACCATAAACTATCTAACGGCTTAAACTTAACTATGGAAATACTCACCATCCCCAACTTACTGCTTTATATGGCTTTTAATAGCACCTCTAATTCACGTAAATTCCGGTTCCATTACAGAAAAAAGTTTCAAAATGATATAACATCAGCAAAACTATTTTCTTTAGAGGAATAATCAAAAATAACAATAGAACTTCGTGCACCTCTATTTTATAATTAAAAAATGATATAATATATTTGTGATCAATAATCTTTAAGATTTCACCCAAAATTGTTAACATAAGATTATTAATTTTCTCACTCACTCACACACATACACATAAATTAGGAAAATGCGAAATACATGCTGAAGTGTATGAAGACATTTCCTTATATTTTATATATATTTTAAATATAATATGTATGATACATCTGTCTATACTAAATTCTACAATGCATCCATTCAAAGGTTCTGATGTGTTTAAAGGGAATAATTTAATAAGTCAATGTAAAATCGGTGGTTTACTCAACTTTGGTGAAAACAACCTAAATTTTTTATGGATTATGTACTTTTCATTTTTGTTGTTTCTAAAGTCGCGATATAAGTTAGTATCCAAAGAATGTAGCACAAACCGTAAGCCAAAATAAGACTTTCGAAAATTATTTGTGAATATCAATGATTAAATCCATAGAGTCAATTTATTCTTGCAGCAGAATAATGGCATACCCCAAAAGTAAATAATTCTGTGGAGCAACGAAAGTCCTATCAGACAACGATAATTAATTTTACCTAATTACAAGAATGTGCTATTTTGAGGGAATGATATTTATCCTTTATATTTAGATACTGTCACCAACCAGAACGCCCTTAAGGCCAAATCGCATTTTTAATATAATTAATTCATTTCAAACATTCGATAAACGTAACTGATTGCGGGATAATGCTAGAATCGGCGAACTTTTGAATACATTTTGTGAAATAATGGCATCAACAATCGTAACTTTTAACTGACATTTAAGATTCTTCTGATATTGGGTGATTTAGTTATTCAATAAGACAAACTTTTCCAATATCTTTCTGGTTACAAATGTAATGAATATATCTTAAAAGTTAGAGAATTCATGAAACGAGTGTTAGGCAGAGCCCTTAGGACAGATATTCACTAAATAAATTAATTTGTTGGGTTAAATCATTAAATTTAATTTTAAGGATTGTGTAAGACATTTGCTTAACTTTGAGTGTATTGGAGACAATCTTACAAATATGCTAACCTAATAAATGAATTTAGATGTTGCATTATTTGTATTAAAACTTTTATGCCTTAAGAAGAAAATTAAAAAGAAAACATTTAAATAAAAGATTACTAACCATTTGGATTGAATTAATAAGAATTCTAAGCATTATTATATTTACACAAAGAAATTATTAAATAAATTACGTACAGTACTAATCAAAAGGAATGATTCACGTAACTTGTTTCTTGAACTCATGTGCTTTATCCCATATTGAACCCCCAGATTAACTCCAATCTCTCCCGTTGGATGTCTGCCAAAGTTTCAAGAAATTGTTTTTCCATTTTTGTTAATTCCGTACTTGTGTTTGATGACCTGACTCCTTAAAGAAGGGTAGAAACAGAAGTTACATCTGGCAAAATAATATCACAGAAAAGACATGAATAAATGATATGTTGAGTAAACAAGACTGCAGTACACGCCAAATTCCAGGACAGATTGTGATGGTACAGAGGCAGTTTTTATGTCAATATATAATTCAAAACCACCAAAAATGTCGACTATAAAGAATTAAAATATCATCAAGTGTATGGATAGCTTCATAATTTTCCATAAATCAGAAACTTAACCAAAATATTTCATGCTAATTTACCAAATGTTGGGGATCTTCTTAGTCAAAGTCAGTGCTTCTCAAAGTTTCATTATTGTCGACCCAATATTCAATCATTATTTTCATCGCACCCTCTCAGTACAATAGCAATGTACTTCATTCAATGATATTATGCTTTGACGCTAAAGTTACAATACGACTCTTAAGTTCCAACGGCATATATAAGAGTCTCACTCAGCCAAAACATTACTTTCTCCTGTCGTATATATACGACTTTAAGAAGTGCTATCTTTTTTGTGCACTGCTATCCGAAAAAATTATTCCGAAGGCATTGAAATGCAAAAACCTTGAAAGTGTTTGCGAAGGATTTACTTATTTCAGAGGATTTTCTTATTTATGCCTTTTCTCAGTCCCCCTCAATACATCACATTCGCGCACCAACGTGGACAATGGTGGCATTGGAGAACGAACTTTAAGCCGGCAGTTAAGAGATTAATTATGAACCGTACAAATTATCAGAACAAGTAAGCATTTTTGAAAATAATTTATATATGGCGAGCCCATGGGGGCCATTGGCAATTATTAATCTTATTCGTTATTTAGTATGGTTAAATTAATTATAAAATACACACATTGTGCGGTACTGATAAATTTATAAGTGTATATCAGTGTAAATGTGTATTTTATTTTTATTATGTCAGGAAGTATTTTGCTTGTTTACTTTCAGTAAATTAATAGTTTTTTCAATAATATATCGTTTTCGACTTTTCAATGTGCTCGCGCCCCACAGTTTGAGAAATTCTGACAGATTGCATGCAATTCAGTACCTTTCAAAATAAAGATATATAAGCTTTTTAAGTACTTTTCCGACCAACTATCATTTCATTTATTGTATCAATGATGTACTACCAAACAATGAAAACAGGAAGTCTTAAGACAAAGCAGCCTAAATGTAATTTATTTTGTCGATGAACACTTAGCGATATCGCTATAAAAGAATCTCCACATGTTATACCATTCCTCCATGAGTCTCGGTGTGGTTAATCAGTTGTGTTAATAGAAACTGCGGATTAAAGTTCATACCTGTTCATCATTGAAACTGTCAACCTTAATGTACTAAAAGAAAAAAAAATAGCACTATAAATGGAGATTAATCGTTACGCGCATTTTCAGCAGGATAGAACTCCTTACCAAAATCCAAAAACTGTTAAATTGGTTAGAAGGATAAGGCTTAAAATTAAATCTTGGGTCTTGGTCCTCGAAAATGTTCCAGAAATTAATTCTTTAGAGAAAAATTGGGTAATTTTAAAGCGCAGAAATTCAGAGTTTAATGCCAGTTTACTTTCTCAATTAAGAGAAATTATCAAACAACTACACCATTTGCGTCAGAACGCTGCAAAAGACTGCATATTTTTATAAATAATCGTATCCACAAACTGTGTTAGAAAACAAAGTTTTCCAAATAAAGTACTTACTTCATTTTCAAATGTGTACCTATTTGTATCTTAAACCTAAGCCAATCATTTATGTCACATAAATAGTTATTTAAAAAATATTTCGGCGCTATATGATGGACATTTATATGTTAATGATTCTTCAATTCTGTGGTAAATACTTTATTTTTCTCTCTGATAAAATTATTTAATTCCCTCAGGTCATGTATATAATTTGATTTAAGTTCGACGGATTAAGTTTTCTGATCTTGATTACATAACACTAATACTACATTCTGAAATTGTACTAATTCCCTCCAAAAGAGAATTTGGGTATTTTCTTTTTTATAATATTCATGATTAATTTTATTTAAGAGTAATTCCTTTAAGAAACATTAAATGCATTTTTGTCAAAAAATAAGAACGTTAGATAATGTTATAATTGATGTATGGTTCTTTTTTCAGATACTGTAGTAAGTATCATGCGTTTTTTTAAATAAAGTTTGATCAATATATTTCTAAAATAAAATTATGGTACTAAAAGAAGTTGGAATAAGAATGAAGTATATTCTGAATTGTTTAAGTTTCTTTTGATGTTAATTGCAGTTACCTAACACTTCCTACGGAATGCTGTTGTAAAAAGTGTAGTATCACTTTCTCATTACTTAAAACCTTCAGACAAGATGTCATTATTATCATTAGTATTTGTTTATTACACCTTTACAAATGGTGTCCAAGGTACCTGGTACATATTATCTGCTGAAAAGTTTTGGGTATTGAGATTGAATAAAATTACAAAAGTCAAGTAACACAATGCCTTAGTTACAAAAATAGGATAGTTAGAATTAAAATTACAAATCTTTGTGGGATGTCTCGAAATGTTTTTTGAAACAAAAATATTTTTTCACATACGTTAGCTAAGTGTATTGTATTTTTTGTTCCAATTATTCAGCTTCTTAATTACAAATAAATAAATCCGTATCAGAGTCAATTTCGTATTCTTCGGTTTCCGGTAAATATTCTAAATCAGCATCACTTTCTTTGAAATTTAACGTCGAACTCATATTGGCAAGATCTAACTTTACAAAGTAAAATGATTCGCGGACAAACGCACCCTTTGCCAGAGTCAAAAGGAAATATGAAACATGATTCGTAATGCCAAAGTCAGTATCCACAGGTATATAAGATTCTTGGAGACACTAAAAAGCACAGTGTATTTTGCACAAAGGGTTAAAAGTACAAATTCGTGTCCCTGCTCATGTGCTGAAATTTGGTACTTAATATGAACAATTGGTATGTTTGCATGTTATAGAAATATATATGCATGGTAGCCTATTTTTGAATAAATACACACCTTTCAAATAATTTCAGACACCTCTCTTGACAGTCGGTTTTATTACTACATATTTGAATTTTAAAATACTAATGACTTAATTTTGAGATAATTTGTTTTTTAAAGAAAATTCTGAAATAGATACAGGCAGTTACTTTTAATAACTGTACAGATTCATTTTCAATAAACATATAAAATTTTTTTTCAGCATGTTTTGGAAAGTAAAAGAAGGAATGTTTTCACAAGTGGCTCGAGAACAATCATGTTATCTATCTTTAAGTAAATAGTTATTACTTATCTCTTTTTTTAAATTTAATCATTGTTTTAATATTGAGGAATGACTCCACCAAAAGAGTCATGTTTGCACATATATTTATCGTGTTTTTCCCCCTTTGCTTCAGTGTTTACGTTCTGTATTAATAATTTAAATGAAACGATTTTGAAAAATATGTACCTTACTCAAAAAAGAAATATCAGTAATGAATTTTATTTATCAGCTGATCAAAAATGTATTATATTTCATTTATTTCCGAGTACTGTATCAAAATCCCTTTCATTCTGATATTTTTTTCTGAAAAGGAAAATATGATCCGATTGAAATCATAAAGTGGTTAAAATATATAGAATGCAGCATTTCTTTCCACAATGTTAGATGATGTTGAAGTTCTTTCTTCTTCAAGCCGAGAAAAAGATAAATCTTGTGTAAAAGTATTGTTGTCATGAGAAAAAAGGAGTTTCTAGAAGTTTTGACGATAAAAACACCTTTTTTTATCCTCCCTCTATATTCAATTTTTGAAAGGCACTGTTTCTTACTTCTTCATTTATTCCTGCACCGGATAAAGTGAATGAAAATAGCTGACCGTTATCACGTGACATGGCGGCTGATTTCGACGGCCAACTTCCTGACCGGTAATTTGTCTTCGTAAGCTTCCGCCACAAGAAAAGAATCACCGAATAAATAAATAATAAACAAACGATAGAAAAATAGAAATTGCTGAAAAATACATCTATGAAAGTTTCTACACTTTTTTTTTTTTTTTTAGCAGAGTGGAATCGAAAACAATAATCTTTTTAGAGCAATCTATTATTGCGAAATTCTTTAAAAATCGTTCTTAAAAATGTCAGTCTTAGCAAATCCTAAAAGGAAATGGCTACATGACGAAACAATTCATTCAATTTCTTCAAAATGTTGTCTTCTGATTTCCTGCATTAAATGCCACTAGAGGATATTGTTTCTCAGTTTGATAGAGGATACCGGTATTGCACAAAACGAAACGCAAACTTTCCTAGCAATAGGAAATGGAAAAATCTTATTCTAGTTTTATGTTGTTAGTGTAATATTACTTCTTTAGAACAATTGATGGAATATTTATAGCTGACTTACTATTTAAGACTCTGAAGCTGGCTGCTTATGTTTATTTCGTAAGAGACTCGTAAAAACATATTCAATCTAGAAGTACAGCTCAGTGTGATTCTTCAAGGATGTCTTGTATTTTACTTTTTGTATCAGTGATCTATGATTGTATGTGTAAACTAATTCCGGATAAACTAATAAATTTTAAGAATGCAGATTGAAGGGTCCATTGATGTTATTCAATGAATTGCGTGTTTCAAAATATAATGTATCATAGAAGGGGGGAAATGCCATTTATTGTTTAAAATCAAATTTACTACATTTTGTACAAGAATAGTTCTTATTTATCTTAATATAAGACTTAACTCCAGCTCTTAATTAGTTAGATCACGTATCATGCATTATGGTTGTTTATTTTTTTGTAATTTATATTTGGAGAATCAAATCTACAAAATATTTATAATTGCTTAGCGTGTAGCATTTCTTTGAAAAAAAAAAATAAAACAACTGCGTCAGTGCTTCTCAAACTTTCAACACTTCAGACCCAATATTCAATCATAATTTTCATCGCGCCCCCTCCATTAAATAACAATGTATTGAATTCGAAAATACGATACTTTGATGTTACAGCTACAATATGACTTTAACCTCCTTAGTGCAGCCGGCGTATATAAACGTCTCACTCAGCCAATGCGTAAATTTCGTGGACGTATATATACGTCTTTCCGAAAAACAATTTTTTCTGCGCAATCTTATCCATAAAGTTATTTCGAAGGTTTTGGAATGCAATAAAAGGGCATTGGCAGTGTTTGCGAAAGATTTCCTTATAATAACTCCTTTTCTAACCTTCCCAATACATCAAATACGCGGGCATACGTGCAAAACCGTGGCATTGGGGAGCGAATTGCGTTACTTTTAATCGGCAGTTAAGGAATCATTTATAAACAGATATCAACAAAATATCAAGTTAATTGTTAATTTTTGCATATAATTTTGATACTTATTAAATTTTTTCTTAACTTAGTATTGTCAAATTGATTATCAAATGCATTATGCAGTACTGATACATTTATAAGTGTATTATATCAGTCTAATTTTTTTTTTCATTCTGGCTGAAAGTATTTGTTCGCTTACCTTCAATAAATTAAACATTTATTGAAATAAACTTTTGTTTTCGCGTTTTCACTATGCTCGTGCCCCCCTCCCTCCTAGGGTCATAACGCCCCTCTAGGTTAGCGCACCCCACAGCTTGTACTACACAGTACTACTTTGTTGTACATTTTAGTTATCAATAACAAAATTTTATTTTTTGAGACAAATCCTGCATTCCATACTGTCGTAAAATATAGTTGGCATCTTAAGAAAAAAACTTAACAACATACAGTAATTGCAAAAAAAAAATGCTCATGGAAACAAGATTAGGTTTGATACTATAACAATTTTAATGCTCTCTGTTTAAATGATTTTCAATGGTTTTAAAAACAACTTCCAACATTTAGATAATAGCATGAACTCATTACGAAAGTGCTATAAATTAAGTATACCAATAAACAAACTTTTAAGCAAACGATCTTATAAATAAAACCCTAAAAAAGTACCTATGTTATTAACTTGACAAATTTAACATTGCGAATAAGCAGAAATTTTACCTTTTTGTAAGGAATGAAACTCGATCATGCTGAATTTCCCCTGCAAGAATTCTTAAAACGATAATTAGAATGCTGCGTCGTTATGAATATGACATTTTAATATCATAAAGAACAGCTTATTGAGATACTTCGAAAGCAAAATATATCTAATAGAATAATACTTCGAAAGCAAAATATATCTAATAGAATAATACTTCGAAAGCAAAATATATCTAATAGAATAATACTTCGAAAGCAAAATATATCTAATAGAATAATACTTCGAAAGCAAAATATAGCTAAGAGAATAATGAAACTCTGTTAGATACAAATTAACCGCAAAGTTTCAATTCTAGGCTGTCGAATTTGCTTGAAGAGACTAAAAGCATTAGTTTATAATAAGATCCAGCTTTTTTATAATGATCAACCAAATTATATTATAAGTATAGCACTAAGAAATGAATGTTTTGTATCTAAATGCCAAGCAACACACGATAATTTTTAAGAGCAGCAGACTATTAATTTATATCATAAATTCTTCGAAATAGACTCTAGAACCTCAGAGTGGAGGCTTCAAATCATTTGATTTATGTATCTTCCATAGTGAAAATGTATATTTCTCACAAAAATTAACATAAGATTAAAGTGTTTTTTAATTATACGTTAATATAAGTTATATGCCCAAATGTATAAAACGCTTCAACATGAATCCCTTCATACTACTCTTCATTTTTCGGATTATGATTTAAAATTATGCCTGTAATCGGTTTCATGATTCTGGCAATCAAAATATTAATTGTCAAAAATTTTTAAATGAATTCCCTTTTTTTTCGAAAATTATGTGAGAATATCTACAAAATTATGCATTAAGTAAAGTTTGCACACCTAAACTAAAGACATACTATTTATGTCAAATGCATTTACAATAAGCATCGCTTAACACTAAGCTGAGGAGACTAAAATACTTTTTCCTGTTAGAAGAATTTCAAGTTAAAGGATATTGCAAAAGAAAAAAAAATACTCAACTAAATTAAGTATATTAGATTGTATTTTGTTTACAAAGATATGTATATATGTATGTATTGAATGAAAATCAATGAAACAAACCTATTCTAAAGAACTTAATTAAATTTAATACAAAGTTTTCAGGTTATTTATTTATTCATTTTTTAACAAAATATTTTTTTGAGTTTTTGTAAATAATATGATATTTTTCGTTATTTCATTACAATGTCTTTTTTAGCATCAAATTGTCAACTAATTGCATTAAACATTGTGCTATTTTTTTAATTATTGGGGATAATCTAGCAATACCAAAATCTTTACAGGTTTCCATTTTTGTTTTATGCTTTTGATCAGCAGGCTTAAGAATTCCCATCTTCATTTCAAGCAAAATAGCAGTTGTGCTCGTGAAACAATTCATCTAAAATAGGAAAAAATTACATGAACCAAACTCACTAATATTTACTCACACTATGATGTACTCGTTATCGAATTCCGAAGTCAACTCATGAGAGATGAGATGTGTTTTGTTGCGTTTGTAGGAGTGGAGGATAAAATGAACTTAAAGATCAGGGATGGGCAGACTTTATCAAGGTACGGGCTACTTGTAATATTTTCAAGTTATTACTGTCCACCCAGTGGTGCAAGTGCGGTTAGAAAAAAAAAAGGTCTATAATATTTATTATAATTTGATAATGGATACGAAATACTTACTTGCCTACATAACTGCAATAAAAAATACGCTTTTAAAACCCTATTTAAAGCAAGAGGAAGATACAAACACAATAATAAAAGCCACAAATCTAATAATATCAAATAATGCCTTTATTATCAAACAATGCAAAATGAATTAAAAATATAATAAGAAACAAATTTTCTTTCTATTCTGTATTAAAATTTTATGTTTTCGGTATTGTACATTTCTTTTAAAATAAGACATTTTCCTATTTTTACTATAAAAACACGAGTGGTACAAAACTGCCAAGTTGAACATTTGAACAACTGTACGCGTGATCGTGGATCTTTTCAAGGCATCGAATGCACATGAACCGATTGAATATGTAACCGACGTTTGTATTTAACATTTTCGGTGTCGATTGCCCCATCATCACGGGACGTTATGTCAACACAAGAATTCAATCATGCGGAAGAGCAGAGTTGATGGGTGATGTTTCAGTATTCACCCCTTGTTCAGTATCAACCCCCAGAGTTGAGGGTTGATGTTCAACCTCTTGTTATAGTGGGAAGAGCTGATCAAAGGTTTATTTTCTTTTTTAGTCGGCATGTGAGGGAAAATCCGTTCCTGCAGCTGGCATCCTGGTGAAAGATTTTTTTCTCTATAGTGGCAGAAAATCTATTGTCATCGGACACGTTCAATAATGGTACATTAATTGTCTACATATTGTCGCATGGATTGCGAGAAGCCGAATCTCCAGTCTAGCTGGCAAATACGTTTATCTTAGTATGCGCGTCTTAAGTCTTTGTGAAGGCGGTAACCCTAAAATGTCTCGGTGGTCCACCAGTCAATCGCGATCGGCTTAGCGCCCCCTCCTCCCGTTATAAATAAATAGAATTTTTCGCGCCACACACTATTCCGAGGGTATTCCAAAGCCACAAGTTAAACTACTTTCTACGAAACATTTAAAACAGCCTCTCTTTCATTTCTCAATCTCCTTAGTTCCTGCCTGCACGGCTGGTGTTTTCTTCATGTTGTGCATTCTCAGGAAAGACATATTTTCGTGTTAAGCGGTTTTCGTTTCTTGTTAAAAGAAAAATATATTTGAAAATAATTAGTAGTTTTACTAAAACAATTGTATTATTTTACGTTAACCAATATTTCGATTAAGGCGTTTACGCGTAAAACGTATCTTACTATGTTATCTTGATTTTTTCTTTCTTAACTATTATGCCCTGCAGGTAAAACCTACATTACCCCTTTGTATTTCTCCACATTTAATTTTAAAGTTTAATGATCATTTATTTTTTGAACTTTTTTTTAAGATATATTTTTTTTGTAAAAATTAATCCTTATTCTTAAATACAACTGTAATTTAGCTAAATTATTTTTAAATTTGATTAACTTATCAAAATTAAAATTTTTTCCCATATATTTTATTTTAAAAGTTTTCTGAATATAACCATCTAATTTTACAGAAAGAGTTAAACTTCATTTATTTTCTTCCAAAATAAAATGTGCAATGATATAAATTATTTAGTTCATTGGAAACAAATATCAGAGGTGAGAGAAAGAACTACGTAAGGTGTGTATGTGTGTATTTTTCAAAGATTAATAACATCACGGTGCAGATTTGCTTCCATATATGCTTATTTTAATTAGTTTATTTTTTTCGTCGAATCAGAAATTTTTTTTCTAATTTATCAGATTAGTTAATATAAAGGAATTTCAAATAAATTATGGATTACAATTTTATAACGTCTTTGAACATTTTAAAAAATGATCTTATTTCTAGGCTTTATACCGTTATTTGTAATGGAGCAATTCGTAAATGCCATAGGATTCTATCGATTTTTATCGATAATCGTAAGGCACCAAATGCCAAAGAAATCATTCATCGAAATATATTGGCAGGTTTCATGCAAAACCGATATTAGCTTCCATACGTTATGCGGTGGAAGAATTTTCGGGTAATGTAGCGTATTAATCTGATGCTAAGTTCTTGCATCATTTGACATTTTATTGCAAAGTAATTTGTCGATTTTCATCTTATAAGTAATAGCTTATGTTTCTTCTTTGTCAAAAATTTTTCTTAAGAAGTTAAGACTTCAAAAGTAGAATTTGAAATGGCAAATAGATGGCAATTCTCATCAATAATAGATAAAGAAGAATTATTTCATCTTTTGTTACTTTAGCTCACGTAATTAAATACAAATTGTCCAACATGTATTTTCTTCATTTTTCTTCAGAATATCTTTTTTCTCCCTCTACTTCTCATTTCTTTCTTCTTCTTTTCTTTAATTTTTTTTTGTTTCTTTATACAGGCCTTGATGAAAATCGTACGAATTATGAAGTGTTTCAAGTAATAATTTATAACTAATTGCATATTAGGCCTTTCTGATCTTAAGTATTTAAGACTGAATGTTCAGCAATGTTAAAATTTATCTACTTTGTTTCATTGATATATTTTGTGAAGAATTCTGAAATGAAAATAACATTATTAGTAATAATAATAATCTCCTACAATGATAATTAAATTATTTGAGATATAGCGCAAAATGTTTTTTAAATGAATTGAAACATAAATTTCAGATATAAATATTTACAAATATTTTGAGAGCAATTATAATTTTCTTTTGGGCAAGTTTATGCCCGGATGTATTTCAAATTTATCTCTGCAACATTCACTTAAACTTATATTATTACTCTCTGTTTAAAAATATAGAGCCACAAAAATTAACAAAACAAAATGAAAACCATTTGAAAAGGCTTTTGAAATGTGAGTAAGTGTTTATTGACGTTGCTCTATAAATCAAAGCAAGAGCTAATGACAATGTACCACGCAATTTTGAAACTCTCTCAGGTGATGAGGATGACGCCTAAGATAAAACCCTTCTCTAAACTACCACACCACGCTAACGAAGGACGTTGCTCATTGATAGATTTCACATGCATCAACCCCTTTTATTGCGGGTATTGAGTGGAACTAAAACTATTTATCGAATAGTTATGTTTATGTATCAATTTTGAAGAACTACAAACATATGCCTAAAGAAAAATGAATAATATTTTAAATTTTCTTTTTTATTTATATTTTTTTTGAAACATTACAACTATGATATATTGAAAAAATACTAAATAAATTACTTTAAATATTAGAAAGCAATACACATTTGCACATATGTACATTACACGTTTACAAAAACATTTACACACACACACATATGTATATATATATATATATATAAAAAAAAAAAAATATATATATATATATATAAATGTATATATTGAACATACATTTTATATGTGCATTACACAATACATTTACACTATACATTTGCGTATAAAAATACATATTCGAATCAAATATAGAAGATTAGTAACTTTTTTCTGTTTTCTTGCAGATATATGTATCCATAGACAAAATAAAATATTTCAATATTTAAATGTATATCAAGACATCATATCTTGGAAAAATAAAACTTCGTACATACAAACATACAAAAAGCGCAATCACAAAATCCTGTTCCCTAAGGCAAAATGTTAGAATTGAGTAAATATACCTTTTGAAATCACTAAACAATTTCTTTGCTTTTGTTCATAATCCTAAGAGCAAAATGATCGGATGTGAACTGTTGATTTTGTACGTGTAGTATCAGTAAAGAACTTTTTCATCTTTCAGACCGTTACCTCAAACGAGTTCTAGGAGTTTCTTTATTGTTTCTTGATAGTAACTAGAGTCGAAAGAAACATTAAATTCATATTTACGACTACGTGCCATCCGAGGAAATATTCTTCAGGTTGTTACTTCTTATTTTTTGTGCGAGTGAGCGAAAAAAGAAAGGTAAAAGTGTAATGATTCAGAAATAAAACGAAAAAAAGAGCCTCTTAACTTGAGCATGTTCTCAGTGTTATGTTTGATTTCTTACATAATGTTTGTTAGTATGGAGGAAAGAAGATCTATAAACTGAAATGTTTGACTGTTACTTTTACAGCTCTAAAGGCTTCAATTTCTTCTATTACATAAAATTATGATAATGCAATCAGTATAAATAAGTGCTAAAAGGACATGTTTTTTTTCTCTTAATTTGTGTTTTTAAAAGTTTTTCTTTCTTTTCTAATATTTTTTTGGAATTTTGATTCAGGGATTCGGTACAAAAATGTGTTTGTTCTTTAACTTACAAAGGAAAATACCAGATTTCCTCATTTGATTAATTTTATTATTCAAAATAGAAAAGTAGTACTTAAAATAATGACTAACTCGGTGAAATCCTAATTTGCTTAAGGTATCCGACAACCGTAAATTGTAAATTTAGCCCAAAATACACAATTCTTTACATATATTTATTTTACGGACCATCTTATCAACTTTATAAAAATACCAAGTTTATTAATTTTCGTTCACTAGAACAAAAACTACAAGGCTTTTAGTAAAAGAAGACGCCATTACTTTAGCAAAATGTCATACTTTAAAACGCGTTTTATTCGAAATGAGTTTTTTTTAAAGGCTAAAACGGGGGCAGCTATTGCTCAAATAGTTTTGAAAATAATTAAGTGAAATTTTTGTCGTAAATTCTGAATAATATTAGAAGTGTTTTAACTTTCAGATTTATTAATCACTGTTTTATTACAAAATGTACAGTTCATTATTGTAATATAATCATTGTTATTTTAAGCAATTTCTTACAGTAACTAAGATAAAGTGCTCTAGTTTTTGTAAAAATTGAAATATCTCTTATCCTGAAGGTGATTTCAAAAATGAATTAGAAAGTAACGCATAAAAATTGAAAAAGTAAAAATTTGTTCAATATACTTTTGGTACAGACTGAGCCCCTTTTTCGTTATTTTTTGTAAAATTTTAACAATTTTTTCCCAGTGTAGTAAAAATAATTTGTTTTTAACTTTAGCATTTTTTTCTTAAAATGTAGTAAGAAAATGTAAAAACCACAGAAAATCCCTGTATCTTCATTTTTCTTTAGAAAAAATTTTGGCATTTAGTCGGATACCTTAAAATAATAGAAAATGGTCTGTGTCACATCTCTCAAACACAAACACACACATATATACATATAACAAAAACTGTTCTTTTCTGGTTTTCAAGTATTTATCTATTCCTTTTGCACCTTATAAAGGAGTTTTAAAAAGGTGCCTTAAAATAATCTGAAATCGTATAATTATTCTTGTTTTGTTTGGTGAACGGTGATCTAAATCTATTTTAAAACGCTGTGCTATTATGTACGATAAAATTCATGCGAATTAGTAAATCATTTCGCCACAGAGATTTGTTATACGATGTTGTAAAATGTATTAGAACGCTTACCTTCATCGATAGTCTTAGAATAATTAACATATATAATAATTTCATTCAACTAAAATTAAGTACTTTTCATATGTAATATTGCATACAGACATGCACTTTTTTTTATTACGATCACCATTTGTGGATGAAATGGTAAAATATTTTTATTAACTGTAAGAAGGTTTACAAGGGTAACGAGGTTAATACTTTGTATGATGAGTATATGTAATACACATCTGCTAATTCAAGTTTTACACTAACTATGTAATTCAATATATGTTTAAATAAACCTAGAAAGGTCACTTTTAAGGTATTGAAAGAGAAGAATGTCTTTATACTTAAAATGCAATAATTCTTGAATATTGCATGTGTTATCATATTTAATTAAAATTGGGTATCAATCGATCGCTTAGCATTATGGAAATTTTTTTTCAAAAAATGAAACAAAAAACTATTTTTAATAGATAAAAATCCCTCTACACAAAATATCTCACTTACAAAAATAAATAAATACATATCCTTTAAAATTGCATTTTCACAAATTTTGTATCAAATTGATTTCCAATAAATATTGATTTATTAGCAACTCCCTCTGGCTCATAATACTTATTTTTATTTCTGAAAGGTTGATTTTGAATACATTCATGTCCATAGTAAAATTCCTTTATTTTCAGTAATTACGTCAGTTTTAAACAGTAAAATATAAGAGGTATTTAAAAGAACGTTAAGATACTCTTTTCTTCAGGGATATATATATATATAATGATGTAAATCGCCTGCACACGTAAAAAATAAGTGACACTTTTATGTGCATTAATTTCTATGTATTTAGTTCTTTCTTCTGAAAAATCATTAGCTGTATTATTTTGATGAATATGTTAAGTAATGCCATGCCATAAAATAAAAACAATTAATTTTTGATTTCTCACATGTATAACTTTTCTATTTCTTCTAAAAATATACTTTATAACTTTAAACACTTTATACTCGCCTTGTACTAGTTGCTTAAAATAAAAAGATATCAATATATTTTCAGTAATTAATGTAAATTGTTCTATTATGAAGAATTTACGCAAATATGACGATTGATACATATAGAAAAAAATTTTTATGAATTAAAATTATGATGTAAGTACTGACAAAAGAGAAGGATATAGCTGAATTTATACAAAACAATTTCGTAACCATATATGTATAAAAATGCACGTAAATATAGATATACATAAACACATGTGTATTTCACAGAAATTATTGTAACTACTTTCAATAACATAAGCATACGAGTAATTCAATACATTTGCAACAGAAATATTTCAATAAAACACTCATAATGGATCGCCTTCTATTACTAAATTCTAGAAATAAAAGTCATGTATTTGCAATTTTTCTTTATTGTCTTTTACTATTTTACATTTATATATCCGCTACCTACAGGTGAAACAGTAAGAGCAAGAGTCACATTAAATGTCATGTAATTTATTTTGTTTTTGCAAAAATATGTAGTGTTTATAAATATGCGTATCTGTTATATGTTCAACTGCAGTGTATTTGATCATTTCAGCTCGAAGCACATCCAAACGGTAAGTACCAGCCAATATTTCGCTAGCAATACTTGTGGAAAATACTGAATTATTTAAATAATTTGTAAACGCTTCTTTTTTGTGGTTGTTAGTTGATACAGTGCTTACGTTCTAACCATGCATAGCATTCTAATTTTTTTTATTTGCAAAAATAAAGCTCTTCGTACGGGGAATATTTTTGTTCAAACCAATATGTATTTACATAGAAGAGGAAGTATTAATTTTGTAAGCAAACAGATGCATGCTTATCGCGATTTCGCACAGAATTACTTTATATTAAAGGGCAACATTTTAAGTGTATTAAAACATATAAATTAAGATGCAAAAAAGGAGAAAATATCTTAAATTTAGTCATCTTTTAAAATGAAGCATACTAAATTTCTGAAGCTATTAAAATTAAAAAGAGTGTTAAGGAAAACACACAAATCTCTTAAAACAGGATATTTTTTATATTTTCCCTAATTATCTGTGCTTTATAAATCTCATCACACTATCAATATAGTTCTGGAAACATTTGATTACTATATTAAAGAATGAATTTATGATTTTTTTTAGTTAATATATCTATGTAGTAAATTTATACATTATGAATCAATTTAAGAGATTTAAATGGGAAAGAGCCTAAAGCGGATTTTAGAAATTTCATTCGTATTTGATTATAACTCCAGAGATATTACTGAAACCAGTTAAAGAGGCATGCACTACTAGGCCACTTCAAGGCAAATGATTCATAACATTCTTCTTGTTTTGAAGTGCAGTTTAAATGGAGTGCTCAAAACTGTAATTTAATTCACGGATTTCTAAATTCCCGGTTTCCAATTGTAGTTCATAACTAGAGTAACTATATATTATTGGAGTAAATTGCATCAAACTTTAAATTTATGTTTGGACTTTATGAGAAAAGAAATACAAATGAATATGTTCATTGATGTAGTGCAATTTTCTCTCTTTTGATAAATGAATTTAATAATTCTTATTTTTATAGTAATTTAATAATTTTTTTTTTGGAATTTAAAATAGTTTTTCAGAAACAATTAGTGCAAAAATGTTTAAAAACACTTAGGTAGACCACTAAAAGATTTAATTTTCTTTTTAACATTAAAAAGTTTCTTTTTGACCCTTAGAAATATATTGTGTGAACATAAATTTTCTTGAAACTTGAAATATAGGCTAATTGAAAGGTAAATATTCGGATACCATTATTTATAAGAAAAACGTATTTTTTCGAATAATATTCGATGTTAAATTAAGTTTACCTGTTAATACTGTAAATTAGCTCCATTTATGGCAATAATATTAACTATTTTTGTCTAGAAGCTTTGAAAATGTCCAGTTGTTTGGTGTCTTATATTTTTTAGAACTGCGCTTTAAATACCAATGATAAAATGATAATCAGAACATCAAAGATAAAACTTTTAAATCTAAGATTACTCTATTCATAAAAAAATAATATAACTAAAAATTTACTAAATATACTTTAATATACCAATTAAAAGGAAGAAAATACTATAAATTTGCATTAAAATTAATTCTATATGTTATTTTACAAAAAATTTACACACACACACACACATATGTATATATATATATATACATATATATATATATATATATATATATATATATATATATATAAACTACTAAGATTTAAATTAATGCATTTCCTCCTCTTATATTCAAAAATAATCCATAAGATTATATTTAATTATTTTTTTGCATGCATTGTGACCTCACACTATATATGTTTTTTTTGTGTTTCATGTATTTCTGTTCCAGTAAAATACATACATAGGTATACCTAAAAGGAGATATTTTATACATAATATAAAAATGAAAACATATTTCAAGCTAAAAACATCATAATCATAGAGTACTGAACGTGTAGTGACAATATTCAATGTGGATACTAAACAACAATAAGCGAATCACACAATCATTTTCAACTTATCTTTAATTTGAAATAATACATCATGTAAATTATGGATTTTTTTTCTAACTATTAAGAACATATATCTAAAATGTAAATCAATACTCATACATATACATACATATTAAGTGTTTGATTATTCTAACACTAAATCTAACCCCGAATGCACTTCGAAATATTTATAAACAATGAGCACGTTTTGTCTAATTAGACTACTTTTCGAATTCAGAAATAGAAAATTTCGATAAAATGTTATTACTGGCGTTGATCTAACTAAAAGCTTTTTCGATTAATAACCTTAATGGACATCCTGTTCTGTGAAGCAAGTCGTGGAATGCGTCCCTCGTGAGTAATGTTCTTGTTTGTAACGCCAAATGGTCCTGCCTCTGCAAGATTTTATATCAACTCGCCAACCAAAGGCCAGAATAAAAAGAAAGAAAGAAAAATTCAGAGTGAAGGATGTTCTACAATTTGTTGTTGCAATGACAGTAAAGGGGGCACACACAATTCAGTTCATTAATTCTTACTGTGGTCGTCATTAATATTTATAATTAACATGGGTACATATTTAAGAGCCATTAATGTATTTAATAAATGTTTCACCACCCTAAGCTAAAAAAGTGTCTATATTTAATATATTTTCCTTCCTAAAGTTTAATCATTTTTGTACGCATTGAATTTCCTTCAGCAAAATGTAAATCTGCTGTAAAAATTGTATAAAAACTATAAAAATATTTTTTCAATGAAAGACAAGTGTTTTATGTGTTTCATTTGTAGCAACATGTTTTCTGCACATTATTTTTCGGTACATTGAGCTAACGATTTATAAACTGGAAAAAATTCTAACTGTTACTAAGTGATAATTTATAACTTATTCATTCATATGTATGAAAGAAAGAATTTCTGAATACTATTCCATGCTGCATGTTTCATCAATATAAATATGAAAGCACTTTATTTATTTTTTGTATTAGGAAATTATGTACTGATATGACAATATGGGTTTATTTACTGACATTATTGTAAACTGGTTAGACTGTTAAAGTTTAGGACTAAAACTTAATTACGATTTTTTTTTTTGATCTAGTAAAAATTCAATGAAGACAAGCTATGTAATAAGCAACTAAATGTTATTAATCTTTATTTATACAATTGTAAACACAAAAGTATTTTGGGTAAATGCATCTTTTATTTCATTCTTGTTATAAAAATGAAATTAAGACACTCTACCCAAACTTGTTAAAGACAGGAACAACAAAAGAACTGTTTTATTTTCCGCAACAATACATTATAAATAGTTATAAAAATGATAAATATTGCATAAGAATTTTAAAAGTTGGATAATCTTTTAAAGATAGTCAGTTCGAAACAAATTGTGCCATTTGTTAAATTAATTATATGATGATACAACTGAACAGAATGAAGGCACTGTATATAATGACAGTGTAAATACAACTTAATTAAGATTATTATGTAAAAAGATAGGAAAATGTATTAACTTCTAAGCAATAAAAGTTTAGATATCGCTTCTATTAAGAAAAATTGGAACAAAACATGAAAAGTAGTCTCTAAAACATTTCCATATAAATTTAAATGTTTTGTTAAATTGTTCTATGCCCAAGATTGGAGTATTTTTACTGTAAAACGCTGAAATATGATTAATATTATAAAAATAGTTTAGATATTATTTCTTGTTTGAATTCCATGTACTTTGTTCAGTTAAAAGTTAGACGAATTCTTTAGATTTGTAGTTTTCATCTAGACATCCTAAAATCAGCAAACAAGATACCACATTAAATTTGTAAGAAATTCGCTAATTTTAAAAATATTCTTTCCCTACTTATTTCGTGTACAGTCCATTTTAAATGGCAAGAAAACGATATCAATTTCAACCATAATTTTGTAAATAATTAATCCCTGTAGAAAAATGCATATGAAATGTAAAATATGCGGAAGAATTAAGTGGTAAAAAAATAAATAGGGAATCATGAAAGAAATTGAATAAATAAAAAGTCAAATTTACAGAACAAAACATTAAGAAAATCAACGAAATTAACAAAAATGAAATTCATTGTTTAAAAAAAACTTTAAATTATTTCCTTTACACAAAAAGCTATGTATGGAAGATTTTGAAAACACTATTCTTGAAAAGCATAAATTATTTATTAATGGATACAATAAATAAGTTTCCAGAACTATGTGTGCAAAGAAATTTACACATATTTTTACACATTAACATATAAATAGAAATTAACACTTAAATAAGATTTCATATATTTCAGAGTAATAATCATATGTAAATAGAAACTTGATATTGGTAATAAATCTGAAAACAAAGATAACTTATAAACAAACTGAAAATAGAATATTATTTCCATTGAAATGAAAAAAATTGTTCGGATTAAGTCACATTGGTATCACACGTATTACGATTGACGGATGAAAGGAGTGATGAACATAGATGGATTAGTTTTCAGTAAGTTTAAGAAATAAATTATATTTAATAAGCATTCAAAAATATGATAAATTTAACATATCTACATTTCATAACATAACATATTAGTTTATGTTTCTTTTTTATTATTTCATAGAAAAATTACATTTTTTTCTGAGAGAGGGGTCCGAATATATATATATATACGTGTAAAAGTTAGTCTCTCGTAATTAAAGTTTAATGAATAATTTGTACACATATATCAGCATTAAAACTGAAAAATTTTAAGTTTTAAAACACAATATTGAGTATTATTTGTTTAAGTCATATTCTTGAATTTAAGAAAAAATATTTAAGCTGAAAAATATTTTTAATAACAGCACAACATAAAATTTTGAAAAAAAAAATTTGATTAAAATGTCACAGGATAAATATTGTTTGTAAAAATATATATTTCACCATTTCCATTAATTATCAGGCTATAAAAGCTGTAACGTGTTATATTAAAATTACCTTGAAATGGCCGATCGGTAATACTACAATTCTAAATAAAATGCACTTAAAATCATTAAAGCCTTTATTTTAATCATGTATAATAAATGAAACACGAGCACGGAACACGATTTTTTAATAAATGAGTTTTTTTATGAATAAAATTAAATCGCTTAATTAATCATGAAACTACGATTTTTGCCGTAGTTTTTTGAAAATCTGATACCTTTAATAATTAATGTACAACTGCACTTTACTTAAAATGTGAGAAAAAATTATCTTACAATATATGTATATATATATTTCAAAAATATACTAAAAATAGTTATATACCTAAGATAACTATAGTCATAATAGAAAAGATTTAGCCACAGAAATACTAAAAGCAAACTCCCAGCCTTAGGAACTAGGAATGCAGGTTTAAACAAAGTTTTTTGGCCAGCCAACCTTCACCTGAATTTGCCAGTATTCTGGGCCATAGTAATATATATATATATATAATATATATATATATATTATATATATTATTATATTAAAAATATATACAAAAAAAATAGTTATATACCTAAGATAACTATAGTCATGATAGAATAGATTTAGCCACAGAAATACTAGAGCAAACTCCTGGCCTTAGGAACCAGGATTGCAGGTTTAAACAATGTTTTTCGGTCAGCCAACCTTCACTTGAATTTGCCAATACTCTGAGCCATATATATATATAAATGTAAACATAATTTCATCCAATCTTTATCCTTTCTGTCAATAATACTGAACAAAAATATGTTGAAAGTAATTGATAGAGTATCTAAATCCATTACCAAAAAAGGTAACTTACCTAAAAATTGCATTAAAAAATGCATAGCCCACGCAAAATCTGAGTATAATGAGCAAGTTACTGCTAGATTCTGGGCACAAATGCGAATTCAAAGCATGTGAATGGATGAATAGTAGCACACTTAGCAAAAGTATGAAAAAACAATATAGTTTGTATAAATACTACCATTACTTGAGGAATATTAGGAATATAAAGGATTCATTTTTGAACCTTATTGTTCATTTAATTCATATTTAAAGGAACAATTAAATTTCTTACATTATCAAATTGAAAGTAAAATAATTGAAATATAAACACACACACACACATATATATATATATATTTACATACATTAATGCCATTAGATGTGAATTATTTTACTTTCAATCTTGAATATATGTGTGGATTCATTAAACATATTAAAGTAAACAAGTAATAATACAAGAATGAGTCATATTTTTTTATAAGGACTTGCTAATATCTAGAATTAACTACCTTTACCATTACAGATACCAAGTACAAAACATTAAATTAAGTAAATAAGATGGCAGAAGGACACCCAGGTATCTGGAGCCATGCAGGCTAAAAACTTTCGACAACATGAAGGTAATGCAGTGTTTATTATTGAAACTGGCAATCAAGGTACTTGCAATATTTTTTATTTTACTTCAGACATAGGGAATTTGAATTTCATGTTCATACAATCAATTTCCAACGATTCTGGACTTATACTACATTGTATTGTCTAATTAAAAGAATGTGTGATGAATTATCTTACATAAGTTTTTGACAATTTCTTTGGTTTTTTAAAAAGAATAACAGTGAAATTTGTGAAAAAAATAATTTTTCATGGTAAGGGGGGTACGAAAGAAATTGGTTCAAGTCGCTCATATAATTAAAAAACTAGAATTTCATCAGCGTCAAAGTTATTTGCAATCCATAATGGAAAAAAAATTACGATCATATGTTTATTAGCATCGCACTTTAAAGGACCATTATGATTATTAAAGACAAGTCTCTTAATTTTGAGCCATGATAAAAAGACAATGACAACACCTGAACTGTCTCTCTCATTTACATTCACATCTCGAACACAGGAGAATTTTGAGCCACAACAGGTTTAACATGTATCAGCAACTCTATAAGACGTGTCTCCAGAAACATCAGGATTCAAACAAACTCCACCCATGAATCCATGATCTTTACCACTACATACCGCAGTCACTAATCAATAATTTAATAAATCTCCTTAAGTAAACACAAATTTGATCAAATGACATGTTTGGAGTGCAAAATATGCTTATTTCCTTAATTGCACTTTTTATCACTGCAAATAATATCATTTGGCTTGCTCATTTCTAATGAACAATTGCGATACTGAATTAAGAGTAAGTAGGAAATATTAATTAAAATGTAATGTCTCCTACTTTCCTACTAGACCAAGCTATGTAAATGATACATAGCTTGGCACCCGTTGTGTATCAGGAATGTTAACAATGAATTATATTATTTTATCGCACTCTTAATTGTAATTGTAATTTGTTATTTTTAATTAATAAATAGCATTGTTAATTTCCTAATTTATGTATGATTTAAGTTTTTTTTTACCTATTATGTAAGTGTAGAGATACAATGTAACTAATAATATACTAGCCTCAACCTAAAACGTAGAATCTTGATAGACAAAAGCCATTTTAGAACTAAATTCATGATTTTGTCGGGATACGCTTTTCAAAATAGCTTCAAGTAATGTGTATGCTAAAATATATCTCTTTATAACTGCAGCACCGAATTTTACGGTTCTTGTTTTCCAAAGATGCACTCTGCTGAACTCACAATCATATTCTTCGATCGTTTTGGTAAATCCTTCGCTTCCAAATTTCATCTTTGGAAGAAAATGAGAGCCTAAAAGTAAGACATAAGAAGCTTGAACGGTCAAAAAATAGCAGTCTTTCCTTACTTCCCGCCATTAATGGTCTGCATCAAATATTGCTTTGTTATTTACTTTTACTTTGTTGTAATGCATCAAGATAAATCATAACTTTATTCCATCAAAAATGTATCTACCTAGCTATATCCAGTAGGTATTATACTTAATGTTATGTTTATATTAATTTACGTCAGAAATAATTCGATATTTTGAGGTTAAAACATGTGTGTGTTATTTTTGTATTTCTCTGAGAAATGATTTTATGAGTCTATGAATAAGATTTAAATAGCTTTTATGGTTTTACATATTGCATAGATAGTTTTTAGAATAACCTGTCCTCTTCCAACGATTATTTTTTTGCTTTTTTTTAAAAGGCAAAATTGGGATTAGATTTAAATTACAACCTTTTTCCTAAATAATATTTGTTTTAAAATATCGATTAATGGAAGAAATTATTATTCAAATTTAACATGGGCGTAATATATTGTCGATATTATTCAAATTAAAGTAACAACATGCAAATGAGATTTAATGATAGTTCTCTTTTTTAAAAAAAAAGAGCTATAAAGTATTATAAACCTCTTAAAGTAGTTAATATATTTGGATAATAAATTGTATAGAAATAAAAATAATGCTGCATTCCTATTATACAGTTATATTAAGAAATTAACCTTTGTTTGTTGTTGAATTATAAGGTGCACAGACATGCAGCTCAGATTTCTTTTATCTGGTCGAATCTCGTGCTTAGTCATTTACTAAACATGTTAAAAATCGCACAACTATTTTTAAAATTGAAATAATAGAAATAAATCAACGTATTGCATAAAGGAAAAGATATTACAGTACGTATATTTTACACATTTTGAAAATATAATATAATTATTTTAATATTTCAATGTAATCAAGAATCTATGTACGTGTATCCTGCATCGTGACCAGTTATGGTGGATTGTGAATTTAATGTTTTTCTTCAGCTCTTCAAGGTCTAATCCTGGCACGTTGAAAGGGAATATAACCATTTTGGTACAGTAAGATTACCAATATTTCCATCCCACCCCTAAAACCGTTGCCAGAATATAGAAAAGTTATTTTTCTTTCTTTTTCCGACAATGTTTCTCCACTACTTCATGACGTACTTTGTTTCGAAAAGTTATTCTGCCTATATTGAAGCCATACTCTATCTAAAAGTAATTTATGAATTTTTGCATATATATGACTAGAGCACATACCTCTTTAGAACGAAAGATTTTCAAAAAGTTCGCAAAAAATATATTGTAAAAAAGATGTTCATGGATTTATATATAATTGAAATTGTGAAGTTTTAATATAAATTTGCGAAGAAATAAAAGTAAACTTTGTACATGTTTTTTAACATTCCCTTAAAGTTATATGAAGAAATATGAGTATGTTATACTTCATTTATTTTCAATTATATATATATAATAGTAGCTTTAAAATAAAAAGAAAAACAATTATTATTTAATTGATTCCACTTCGATCATGTGCTACATGTGTATATACTCGTATATATAAACATACTATAGTAATACACCACGGCTAGTTAGTTATATATAAGGCAATACGAATTGTATTTTGATATAGATTGTCATTATAATAGATTTGATATAGATTGTCAGAGTGAAAAAGCTTTTTCACTGATAAAAATCCGTAGCTTAGACAATATTTCCATTATTAGAAAATGTTTTAATTGGAATCAATTCAATCAATGTGACCATATATATTAGTATTATAAGCTTATTACGCAAAAGCATTACAATATCTAGTATATCGTTCCGAGAATTAAATATATGTCTATTTTAACTATTTATGATTATACGCTAAAGTTGATCATTTACTCATATTTTTAACTAGCCGTTTTATAAATAGATTATTTATGCTTGTTACTTATGTTACTTGTTACTTATGTTTTCCATGTACTTCATGGTGTCTACTATTCCTACATTTATGGAAGTTTGGTGTCATGTTCTTACAAATGTGGAACATTCTAAGTTGGCTAGTTAGACTTTAAACCGACGTTATAGCAGCATATTTGATTTTTTAAACTAGCTATTCCCTTACTTTTCTTGAAATACCGTGCAGTGACCCTATGACGTTTAAAAAAATCCGTGTTTTCCCTGCTGAAATGTATATACTAATGATATCTCTGGACCAGAATTAAAAATTTAATCAGACACGCACATTTGTTAGAGTGCAAACAATTAAATTCTATGATCTTTTGTAAATTGTTCATGCATTTTTTAAGAAATGTTTCAAGAAGATTGTTGATCTATGCAAAGTACTATTTCCAAAGTAACCACCATAGAAGATGCAAATAAGACGAGAACAATGATTGTAGCGATAGGTATCTCTTTCTTGCATTTATTTAACTCACCTTTTGTTTGATGACAACCGATTTCCATATAAATCCTTTAAAGCAATGCTAATACTCCTTTATATAACTACAGCCAATACCAATATACTGTCCTGTATATTGGTAAGTGACGCTGACTGTTGTACCGTTCGACTTGGGTTCAAATCCCGAAGGCATGGATGTTTATAAATGCATAGTAACTTTGCGTCATAAGGGTACTTTAAATAGCCTTCAAGCCGCAATTCCTCTCGTGAGTTTGGTGAAAGGGGAAGAGAGGTTGGAGGGACCTCTGACCACTTCCACGGTATTTTCTTTAAAATTGGGGTGGAACCATGCCAACCAGTCACCTATATGGTGATGGAGGCTACGAAAAAAAAACCAGAGACGTGCAGCTAGCATTTGACCACGATTGATTTTGTGAGCCTCGATTTGACTTCGTCAGACAGGTGGCATTAGCAACAACATATAAATACTGTGTTCTTGATTTGATTTTTTGTTTTTATGTAGGTAAGAGGGTGATTTCTTGAGCTGAAAAGAGGACAAAACGAGATTATGTAGAGTTATGGTTCTGTGTTATTTTTTATCAGAAAATGTAATATATAGATTGGATGATGTGTTTTCTGCGAATAAATCCGATTGAGAAAGTTTGGGATTCCCTAGGGTGGTGTAAAATTTGCACTTAATATATCTCTGATATTCTTCATGCGCCATTATGATATATCAAGGTGTTTACTGTCAACTGTGTTATACAGCAACTTCATTGTAAGCCTTAGTACCTATGCAGATGTTAGAGAAAACGCTCTCCGCATATGTGTGTTTATCAGATACGATGTTTCAGTTCAAAAGACAAACAAATAAGTATGCCGTGCTTCCTTTGAACAAACATTATAGCAATTTTTAAATTATTTTCTGAATTTCCTTTAATGAAATGAATTGAAATTTCATACTCACAGAGTTTCCATTATTTGCTTAATTTTTTTTAAGACAATGTAAACGCGTAAAACTTTATGAAAAAAATAATATATAAAATAATTTACAAGCACATAAAAAATAAATAAAATAAAACATTTAACATTATCTTAGTTTATAAACCAAAAAATATTGATTTCCTTTCAATACTGAAGTTCTACCCCCGTGTTATACGTTCGGTGGTGCACGGGGTTTATAAATGTTTAAAAAAAAATACTGAAGTACAATTAAATTGTATAAATTTTATATGAAGAATAATTTTATTATAACCTAATTCTTTGAAACATTATATTTGAAAAGCTTGTAAACATCTAAGTGTGTAAAGCATATTTTCATCAGAATGAAATAAAAACATTTGAAAGCATAAAAATTCAAATAATTTTAAAAAATAAAACATTCTATTTGTTAATGGTATGTTTGAGAAAATAAATATATAAAATCTGTCTAAGTGCATAGTCTAAACCTAGACAAATCTCCAATTTAAAGAACTGACTGGAGATTTATCTAGAGCCTATCTAATGCAGTGCTTAAGAGACACAAATACACTTACATTACAGTGATAGCAGTAATTTCTGTTTGATAAATAACTCCTTTTTTGTTCTCGTAAGCACAGCAATTACCACAAAGTAAGGTCAAAAAAGCAAAAGTACATTGGAAATAATTCACTTTCGTTGAACAGCATTTAAAAACAACATCTTCGATAATAATTAAACCAATTCTGTTCTCTGAAAAGCCATTATCAGGGTCGACAGTCTCAGTAATTTTAAAAGAACAATTCTGAAAGCGTCCATTAAGGCGGAACTGCACTTTGATGTATGTATGCATCCAATTAAGGTTTCTTTGACAGAAATTACGTATGGAAAATACTTATAGAACGAAATGTCGAAAATTGTTTTATCTCTTTAACTACTCGACCACAAAAGATCATTTTAATGTTCAAGCGCTTGATAGCCACATTTAAATCGACATTTCAATCACAAATAGGGCACGTACTAGGCTTAGCCAAGCGTGCAAAAAGATAACTTTTTTATTTGTACTTCTATATTAGTAACAGATTTTGACCATTATTTATTTTTTTACTCTGGCTCGCCAAGCTTTTGATTTCATCGTAACAGCAATATGCCTTAACACCGTATGGAGGCGGGGAAAGTAAAACGTTGGAGCAGTGTTTAAATGTATTTGAGGATAATTAAACGATTCTGACTTTTTATTTAATTGTATAGAAATCATTAATATGCCACGAAAAGAGGATAATCTTAATTAAACTAAAAGTGAGTTTTAAGACTTTTAACCTTTAAATAACTGTAATTAATGCAATAAAAATTTCTGTTAAATAAAATGACGAAGAAATATAATAGTTTTTTTTCTTATAAAAATAATTTCATATAAAATTGTTTAACGTTTATATAAAATTTTCTTTTAAACATTCCAGTTTATTGTAATTAAATAAAACAAAGCTAAATTAAATTGCACTCAAAATTATTTTTTCCATAAAAAAACACTTCATATTGTATGAGCAGAAATCGCAGACAAATAAGTCTAATGCTAAATTTCTGAACATTATTGTATGTACAGTTAACATCATGTACATATTTAAGTTGAATGATCATATTTTTATACATTTATTTTAAATCTTCAATTATCTTGATATTAAATATTTTTTGCTTAAGAAGGAAGAAATATAGTTGGATAAATATGATAACATAATTCTCACTTGAAAGCTTATAAGGAAATAATATTATACGAGTTTCATCTAAAAGACAAATACTCTCAAACTACTCTTAAAGTTTTCTTCCATACTTTAAATAAAACTAATGGCTTTATTAAAATTAAACTAAATAGATTGAAAATTTAGTTTCCATTAACTAAGGAAAAGTTTGTCCCAAAAAAGCTAACAGGTAAATCATTATGGTAAGAAAATTTTTATCGCGCAACAATAAATGGGTTTGAGCGAATCAATAGCATATATTTATTTATTTTTTTATTTTGATTATCTTACCTACACACATAAATGAATTTATACGTGATCTTCAAACATGGCTCAAGAATTTATTTCCTGCTTACAGAATTTATCATTCTTGTTTTTTGTTAGGTATGTAAAATCGTAAAACAGACTTAATAAAAAATAAATAAATAAAAATACTTTAACATATTTAGTTTTTAAAAGACATGTCTGTATTCATGTCTGCATTTCAAAAAATAATATCGACATTCATTATTTTCGTTAAAGGAAACCCCAACACAAACATTCAGCCAATACGTGAGAAAATAATTTTGAATTTAAGTATACCAAGATATTCATTTTTCATGTTTTATTTAAGTATATTAAATATTTAAGGTATCCGACTATACTTGCGACCACTTTCTTTTTTTTTTTTTTTTTTTTAAAAGAGAGATGGAGATTTTTTTGTGGTTTTTATATTTGTTTAGTACATTTTAAGAAAAATAAGCTAAAATTAAGAAGATAAAATGAAATTGTTATTACTAAAAGGGAAGATAAATGGTAAAAATATTTCTTGCAAGAATAAAACATAAATGGGGCCCATTCTATACTAAAAGTTTATGAACAAATTTTCAATTCTGATCTGTTGATGCGTTACTCATTTTTGAAATGATCTTCAAGATAAGAGGTATTTTAATTTTTACAAAAAGTAGAGCATTTTATCTTAGTTATTATATGAAATTATTTAAAAAACAGTGACTATATTAACATAATAGACTGTAAATTTTTTTATAAAACAGTGATTACTAAATCTGAAGGTTGAAGTACTTCTACTGTTATACAGAACATACACAAAAAAATTCAGTTAATTATTTTCAAAACTTTTTTAGCAATCGCTAGTCTTATTTGAGCATTTTCAAAAAGACACATTTCGTGTAAAACGCGTTTTAATGCATGACATCTTGCTTAATGAAAAGGCATATGCTTTTAATAAAATTCTTTTAGTTTCTGTTCTAGTGGACGGAAAACATTAAAATTGGTATTTTTATAAAGCTAATAAGAGGGCCTATAAAATAAAATCATAAAATAATTTTGTCAATTTTTGGCAAAATTCACAGTTTTAGGGTAGTCGGATACCTTACTGATATATTTAAAAAGGTAACATTTCTTTTACAAAAATATTCCTAATTTAAAAAAAAATATATATGATTAATATAAAGCACAGATCAAAGATTTCGGAAGGAGGAGTCGCTATTGGGGGGGGGGGGATCTGTAGCTTATGTGAATCAGTGTCAAATAATTTAAGATATACATTTTTGTTAACTTTTAAATATAATTTTAATTTTACAAACTTTGCAAGTTTTCGAACAATTGAGATATATTTTCAGAGATTCTGTTAAAAAGTGTTTTAAAACCTTTAAAAAAATAACACTTGATTATAGTGGGCTCTAGATCCCATCCATCGAACATTAATTGTCAAAGTTTTGTTCACAATAAATGCAGATTTTGTACGAAAAACGATTCGAGACTGATATGGATCTGGGATTTCCCAAAAACTCGATCATAAGGTCACAAAAGAACTGAAAGACTCTTCTGCAATCTCGCTGGTGTCACGGTTTGGGTATGGTATCATGTGGCAACTGAACTGATCTCCACATCCTTCAGCCGTGTTTATTTACTGCATGTATTTATCAGGATGTCCTATTTATGGACAATAACGCACAAGTATTCATGTTCTCAACTGATACGAGGAATGTGAAACACAGTTTTCAATGGAAAAAACAACACATTCAGCCGACTTGAACCCAATATATCTTATTTCAGAAGAGGAGATGTCTCGGGAGAGTTTCGGGAGGTATATTTTTTCTCTGCAGTCACCCCCACTCATATCTTTAATGACGATAAAATATTTTCATCAGACTTGTCCCAGATCCCCCCCCCCAAAAAAAACAGATAGTCAATCTGCTCACAGGTATGAATTATCTTCAAGCCTGTACTTTAAATAGAGGTGATTGTGCAGTTTGCAAGAAAAAAGATACTTAGCACAAATTAAGGATATTATTTTCTTATACTTATATGAAAACTAATTTGTGTTTTACTTTTTTAATGCATGTCATTGCCTCTTCTGTTCAACAACCTAAGAAAATTCCTGTACTTTCTTATAAATTACAGTCGTTTTACGGAAATTTCTATGTATGCTTCTTTTTGTTGTAGAAATAATATACTCTGTTTGGCGTGCTTGGAACTCTTTATCGATATTATTTAGTACTGATATATTCTTCTCGTCTCGCTTGCAAAAGGGTATAGTTAAGTTCCGAGGGAATTGCGGAACAACGATTTAAATGCTCTTTAATTCCCAGTATCCTACAAAATTGCTACCAAGTGAACTTTCTAAATACGAGGATGGGCAATAAAAAAACTCATAATTTAGATACAAAGGAGACACCAACATCCCAAATTAGACTTAAGCGAAAATGCTACAGCTCATATGTGGTATATTTTAAGCCCTTTACCCTTAAGAACCAATCAGAACATTTTAACATAATACTCTCAATCTGTTAAGCCGAAGGGATAACGATGATAAATACTTTAAACTGCAAGTCTAACGCATCTTTTCTTCATTATATTTATTCATGTCCTGGCAATTGATTTTAAACATTATTTTGATGTTACTACTGTAAATTCTATACACATATCTTGCAAAAAAATTACTTAATTGTTCAAAGTGTTAGAGGAAGAAAAATACAAAAAACGATTAAGTGCTCATTATATTGACGAAATATAATCGACTCTCATAGGAGATTACTGTTTTGTCATTAAAAATGTATAGTATACTTAACTAAAAATTGGAATATTGATGTTACAGACCATTTCATAAAGATTTCCTCATAAAACTAACTTCGCATTTTTATTTGAAGTTATTAAAAGTTTTTAATTTCAACTTCTCTTACAAAGGAAACTTTATATCCAGATTTGAATGGGTGTATGCAATGATTTAGAGTGTAATTGGATATATTATTTGAAGGACCCTCACACACACATTGAAGACCAAACTTCCGTTGCCTACAGTTCTTTTTTAAGCGGTTTCTCTCTCTCTCCATTTTTTTTTTTTTTTACATCTTGGTGTGGATGTTTATTGGAATTGTACTACACTGGTTATATCATAAAATAAGGAAGATAGAAGATGCAAGATGGTTGAATGTGGGAACGTCTGTGATGCATAGACATTGGAAACATTTTCTAACTATGGATTCAACATTCAGGAGGTTCAGCCAAGAGCGGCTCCATGCTACCACGTGTGCCGATGATTGGTATTTGTCATTATGCGCACGAATAAATGGAACCGCAACCCCGGCTGAACTCAGATGCGCCCTCGCTGCAAGCTCTGGAAGGTTGGTATAAAGGTTAACAGTGTTTCGAAGGTTTAATGAAGGTTGTTTTTATGCGAGGTGACCACCCATTTGTAGCCCACTCACGTCACGCCATAGGTAAGAATGCTTGATGTGGACACGTCAACATGGCTATTGAAGGTGCGGTCATAGGAGGGCTTTTCTGCTTACGGATGAGTACGGGTTTAGTCTCGAAATTGATAGTAGGCGTATTTCCATTAGGAGAGAACCTAGAACTCGTTTTCATCTATGACATATTCATGGCAGAGATGCATACGGATTAAGCAGTGTCTGTGTTTGGGTTAGTATCACTTTGGGTGGACGCACAGACCTCCATGTTTTTTTCTGTGAAAATATTAATGCTCACACCTATACAGATGACAGTCTAGACACATATATAAGCTCTTTGCCTAGGTAATAATTGATGCTTTCGTGCTAAAGGATGATATGTGAGACCACACAGGGCTCACATCGTGGATACGTATCTTGAGCAAGAAACAATTCATTTCGTCCAGTGACCGGCCAATCATTGTACCTTAAGCCTATCAACCAATTTTGGGACGCTCTAGAAACGGGGTGCAGCTTTAAGCATTTAATTCTAATTTATTACTTAAAAGTCAATAATGTGGTTTTTGGATTTATAGTTTCTTTGGAATTTTTCATGATATCTATATTAGGATTACTTATTGAAAATGCTAACAAAATTACGATGTTTTCGGTGCGTATCAGTTATTTTTGAGCAATATTATGATTTTTTTATTATGCTTGTAATAGACAACTTTTGTCCACAAACATATGTTTATCCAAACCTACTTCAATATCTGACAGCCAAATCGTGTAAATTTGGAAAATTATCTTTTAATTATCAACGAAATTAAAATTGCATAAGTTAAAATTTATAAAATATCCAAGGGCAA
Organism: Trichonephila clavata; assembly: GCA_019973975.1. Classification (NCBI taxonomy): domain Eukaryota; kingdom Metazoa; phylum Arthropoda; class Arachnida; order Araneae; family Nephilidae; genus Trichonephila; species Trichonephila clavata. Next base: position 24,427 of record BMAO01035352.1, on the reverse strand, counting down.
CATCGGACTTAAGACCGATAAGGGAGGTTAAACTAGTTTGATGGCGCCAAACTTCCCCCTATTTCAACTTCGTAAGCTAATCTGAAAGTATACAAATTCCCAAAAATTTAAAATTAAAAAAAATAATGCCTAAAACTTAAGCTATTGTATTGTGAAAGATATAACATAGAAAATTTAAAATGCTAAAGCATTTAAGTACGTAATATAACAACCATAAAACATCTAAGATGATGCGCTGATCTTGGAATTGGTTGCATAGAAGGAAACTCCTCTAAAATTTGAAAATTCAATTTAAGAACGCAGTATATTCACAAATGAAATATCCAACAACATCAACACAGATTACATAAATCATCAAAAACTCACACCCAAAAGCATTCTTTTAATAAATCAAATCGAAGAATGATTTTCAATTTCTTAACAATTTTTCATTTCACCTACATCAGTCTTACTTGTGTGGAGATTTGTCAATGGTTATTTTTCGGTAAACTGAGAACTACTTCTTTGGTTTAAATCTTTTTTTTTAATTCATGGTCATAAGCATAAAAATGTTCAGTTCATTTGGAATAATAAACTAATTAATTAATATGGACGTAAACACCTAGCAGAAGCAACAAACAGCAGTGACGAGGTCATATTCTTGGCAAGCAAAGAACAAAAAAGAGTGAGCACTAAGCGCTCTAGGTTTATATATACCGGCGGTAAATGTCGCGCGACTCATTTCTAACGGGAGCCGTGATTGGTTGCAAACGCGCGGGATAAATTAGATTAAGTTTAAGATTACCGCATTAGTATTGTACCAAAGATTTAAAAAATATTTGAAAGAAGTTTATCTGAAAAATAAAAGAGAGTGAGTCATTACGAATATATATACACTTAAAGTGTCTGAGCCTCGAAAGATTTAAGTTGCAACTAATTCTCTTTGCATGATAAATCTTTAGGTGTACCAAAATTGGACATAAGAAGTGCCTATCATAGCTTACGACTACATGCACATTTGGTTACCAATACCAGTTATTAGCTTTGGGGGTAATTAATTTGCTCATGGAGCAAAAAGAGGGAAAGTATATCATTTATAAATAGTTGCAAAAAAAAGGAATCTTTCTTCTTTACAGCTACAGATTGAGTTTTAAGGGAAGAGCGTGTTCTAATAAATGTGAATGAAATATTACTTCCTTTCACTGTAAAATAAAAATTATTAAACTACCAATTATGCTTAAAAATTGTTTATGTTGACATAATTTGTACCATTGGTACACGTGATATAGGCCGTTCCACGAGTAAAAGTTAACAAGGTATTTTTGAAGACCATACTCTCCGGTTGCGTGTTTTCAGCAACTTTGCTCTTCAACAAGTGAATCTAGTTATTCGAACAAATGAGACAAACCAATTTTCCCGAATCGTAATAGAATGTTTTGTGTGATGAATATTCTTTAGACATTTCCTTTTTCTCTGGTCTTCGATATGATTTCCTCTCAATGCAATTGAGCGCTACGAGGTTTATATAAAGGGATGATAATCCATCCCTTCGAAAACGCTGTAAAAATTTGGGGGAATTATAGAGAACTTTTGAAAGGTCAAGGAACTGTGAGACTTCTCAACACATTTAGTATGTTGAGCATTTATGGCGACCTTAATCCTTACTTACTTGGAGGCAAAAACTGGTGCAATGTGATGCTAGATAGATATTTCTTATTCAATTGCTATTCTATATGTGCATACACTACACACACATACACTATTTATATACATTTATATAATATTTGTGGGCATGTATATGTGAGTTTGTTTTCAAAAACTATAATAAAATCTGCCTTACTATTTCAGAACTTTTAACAAACTTACACATGAGTATAAAGCATTTTTAACTTTAAAGCAGCAAATATCCTCCAGAAAATAGCTTATATTAATAATAATTTGCTACTGAATTTATTTAGATGCATTTGTTTGTATTTTTATATTTTGTACCTGAAGAGTTTTCAAACCATTTTAATTTGATTCCAATTTTCGCTAATATTTAACAAAGATATTGAAATATATCCTTACTATTGGCGTATTCACTGCTTTGCCTCTTAAATGCAAACTCACAAATACGTAACCAGAAACAGGCCAACGAGCCAAACACAATTACTATGCATCATTAAGCTCAGAAGCAATTTCCACGCCGAATTGGTGCTCGCAAACTTTCATTGCTCAGCCACTGTGACAATTACTAAGATCAGTAAAATGTTCTAGGGTAAAAGAGTTCAGAGATCAAATTTGAAAACCTTTAGAATTGGGAATGGGTAGTGTACACTATTCTCACTCTGGGAAAATAATACATTTAAGATTTTAAATATTAGAAGATCACTTGGTTGCTATACATTCCGTATCCTCAGATACTGTAGTGATTTTTTTTATTTTTAAAAAAAATCGGTTAGTTGAAGAGATTTTAAATATTGTTAGTTTCTGTAGGAACAAGAGGAGCAGTAAATTAAAACTGATTATCCCAGTACAAATTGAAATAGTGCATAATGTAAGAAAATAAGTATGGTATTCGCTTTACATCTCATTAGAATTTTGCACATTCTGATTCTATATTATGTAAATTGCTAAATGCCTCATAGCTATAAATAATACGCTGCATCATAATTTACATCTTATAGTATTACATATTTTACATCATAATAAGGTAATGATTTACCCAAATCCGTATGGTGCCCTTTTTTAGAGTAGAAAAGAAATGGAAAAGCATACGTAATCCTAAGACACAATAATAAATACAATTAGGTATAGTAATTTAAAATAATTAGTCTTAGAAGTGTGTGTGTGTGTTTTGCATAGTATATAATTTGGTATGACTAAAACGTATTTTTTCTTGTTTAAAAAGACTTAAAATTAAATTCCTTACAAGTACAGCATAATGAAGAATTGTCAACTTTTTTCTTTTTCAAGCTTCAAGAATTTGAAAAAAAAAATTAATTTTAGAACAAAAATGAAATTAGCTGTATATGTGATCCATTCCGTTGTTGTGTTCGTTTTAGATAAAATATCTGGATAAAGATAATTTTAAAAGTCAAGTAACAATAGATCTTTAATATTTAAGAAAATTGTTAAGTTTCTTTTCCCCCTATAATCTTAGCTAAATAATTAGGTAATATTATAAAAAAACAGTATGGTTTGTAAATTGTTTAGATAATTACATTAAATTTTATATTTTTTACTCTTTTCCAGAATTTAATTCATATGTTAGTATATTCAGTAAATGCTATTTTTTTCTTTATTTTATAACCGTATTTGAAATGGCATTGCTAACGCATATGATAATCACAAAAACATTAAGGAGCAATATATTGATATTGTTGAAAAATTTAGATCACACAAAACTTTTAACAATACGCCTTTTTAATTTTATTTCTGTCAACGGAATAAAGTATAATACAGTAAAAGTTTACAATAAAAATATTTAAGCATGTAAAATGAAAAAGAAAATAAATTCTAAATTTAGCTGTATATATATATATTCCATGATATTTACATATATTTGCATGAAAAAAATCCAATAATTCTCCACGAAATAAATAGCCACTCGAAAAGCATTTAATAAATACTCCATATTATTTTATAAGAATAGAAAAAAAATGCCAATTTTGTAATTATAAAAATTAACAGAAAAGAGATAAAAATAGTTTAGGAAATCGTTTTTCTAGATAATTAAAATTACTTTTTTTGCTTATCTGTGGTGTTCTAATTAAGATTCTAAATAAAAGACTTTGATAAATCTTTTTTCATTATTTCAGTATTCCCTTTTAAGAGAACGGCTTAAAAAAATTGATTCTTGTCACAAACATTATTTAAAAAAAATAATTAATTATAGTTACTCAGATTCTATTAGCCAAAACGAGAATTAGTTTTATTATTATTTAAAAGATAAAAATTATAAAACGGTTGTGATTTTTTGAATCAGTTTGATAGTGGTTTAAAATTTACATATAAATTAATGAATTTTTTTGTAACTAAGCACATTAAATTGTTTTATTTTCTATAAAAAATGTTTAATTTATAGTTTTTATTAATGGCTTACTTGTTTTATAAAGTCTATTTAAAATTATAGTTTCCGAAGGATTATAATGAGATCTTTAGGTTTCTTCTTTTCATTTCTTAAGCTTTTAAATAAACAGCGGCTTCTTTATAGCATAAGTATAAGATTACAACTTTTGTCTTGAACTTCTATATGAGATACAATCTGCAAGAAATATGGCATACATGTCAGAGATTAATTATATTTAATATAAAGTAATCATTTAAAAAATGAAAAGTAGGATTGAACATATTTTAAAAGACTGTAGAATTAATTTTAAAAGAGATAAAAAGTAAAAATAGTTCATAAAATATTACGAATTACAGCTCTCAATTTTAATATATTTGCTTAATAATTAATAATAATTCTAAAAATTTGAAATTTTTAAAACTTTTTCCAGTTTTTCAGGAATGATTTCAGTATGTAGAAAATTTACAGCTATCATAGTTTATTATCAATGATTTTATGATTCAGAAATAAAATATTCCTAAACTATTGTGTGAAATATTGTAATGAATTAGGGGAGGGATGATAATATATACTATATAAAAAAATATCAAGTTTATACTAAATGATGACAAATTATATATACCCATGAGCAAGTATCACAGTAGTCTCATTTTTATCAGGTTATATTTAGATAAGATTAGTTTAGTAATTTCTATCCTCCCAGAGAATGATTTGGATGTCTTGAAGAACGAAATACCTTCTCAGATATCATCCTTGTCACTTCACCATGGCTTAAAATTATGAAGTCCGTCGCCAGTATCACCCGTGTTACTAACAGTGATATGCGAGTTAAAATCAAATTAAATCATTAACGAATGCAGATGAGAATATATTCTTCTAAGTCCAAATAATTCTTTTAGTTATGGAATTAACAGAAATACTACAAGTACTGCCATAGCTTAAGGGACGAAATATAAGTGACCTATGGTTTTGCTACAAGTTATGAATGAGAGTATATATTTAATCATAGATTCCCTTATGCTGAAGATACGCATCGAAACTTTGTGTCGAATGAAATTTGATCAGGGAGACATAACTTAGGTCCAATTTTTTTCATTAAATTGCAGTTGACATTATGCGAACTATTGCGAAAATTCCATTGCTGTACACTTGGATACCATTAACATAAATAAACTGATACTTTAAGCCAGGTTGAAAAATGTATACTATTTTACAATGTATAATTTTTTTATTTTTTTATGTAGCATTGCCTTTTAAAATATGAATCGAAAGGATGGTCACGTATTTTGCTAAAATATTTTTTTTTCATTAAAAGTAAAACAGATGGTGCATCCAAACATAACACATCAGAGAGAAAAAAAAAAGAATATGGCTCTTTTTCATATATTATTTTTATTTGTTTTAAATAAGTAAACTTTTTTTAAAGTTTTAACTAGCTCTTCTCGTAAACATTTTTTTAACCTGTTTCTCTGAAATGGTAAGAATGGGGAATTAAAGGGGGATAAAGGTCAATTACTGAAGAGGCTTCCAATGAACTTCTGTGAAAGTGAACTACTATAATTACTTATGTAAGTGACCAAGGAATAATACATTCGACATGAGTCATGTATTTATATATACATAGATTATTCAATTAAATTATAAGCCATTAAGTGAGATTCTGACCTGGAAGTTCTGAAAGTCATGAAGAATCTCTTGTAACTCAGTTGATAGTAACCTAGTAACTTTCCTCATAAGCTCATAAATCTAGACCACTTTATTGATTCATTACTGCATGGGTCTTGCTAGCACCTTGGTACCGGTCATACTAGGATCATTCATAATGATGAATTCATTATGACATTCACTCTGATAATCGATTCATTCTCTTTGGTTTCCTTTTTTTATGTTGACTCAGACATTCTGAATTCTTTAGAATGTAGTCAACTCTACAGAAGCAGTAGTTTTTCATGTCTACTATGTGCTTTAAATCTATCAAAGGTCATCAAATAATGACCTCGTCAGATTTACATGTTGATAAAATTTTAGGTCCTGTCTTTTATTTGTCTAGCACAGATTCAAAAGTTAAAAAAATATCTGCTCATAGTAATCTTGAATATCTTAAGCTACACCGAATTCCTTGAATGCCTTGAACTTTCACTTCACACGTCTTAACTTTTTTCCACATCCTCATAACCCAAACTTTGAATTTAGAACAAGAAAATTAATATATTAGCAAGTTGAATAATTATTTAAAATAGATAAATAAAACGAATTTTTTTCTTAATTTTTAAAATTTTAAAATACAATGTTTGTTTTCCCTTTAGTTTTTACTTAGGTAGGCAACATGCAAATTATTCAAAGTATAAAAATCGACAAAGCAAAGCAAGAAATGGTCCACCTGAGACTTACAGGTGATTATGAAAACAATGGAAACAACTGTGAATAAAAGGTACATTTTAAATGGGCTTTGTAAGCATTAAAATATATTAGCTACCAATTTTTTGTAAAGTGAAATGCATATATTGTGGTACTCTAAGGTATTTCAAATGAAGTTATGTATGCCTCGGAATTTTTTTCTTCAATAACGTAAAATGTCGGATCTTTCAGATTTTCAAAGAGGACAAGTTGTTGGAGCTTGTCTAGCTGCACCAAGTATGACCGAAACACCCCATATTTTAGGCATTTCTAGAGGTATAGTGTCTAAAGTTATGACAGCATACACACAGCGCTGCAAGACTATTGAAAAACAAAATAGTGGACGGAAAGAGAAAATCCGCGAGAGGGACCGACAGGTATTGCAGCGGATTTTAATGTCTAAAAAGTGAATAACAGCAGCAAAAATGGCCACAAACCTCAATCAGCATCCGGATTCTCCATTCACAATAATTACAGTTACAAGGAACCTTCATAAACAGAGCATTTATGACAGACTAGCAATTCCCAAGCCACTTGTCACAGATGCTAACACCAAAAGTTCCCTACAGTGGTGTCCCACTCACTACGCCTCGTCGATTGATAAATGGGGGCGTAATACGGTCTGACGAATCGTCCTTCTTTCACATTTTTCCCACAACATGGTGGGTACACGTTTGGATGACTCCAGCACAAGCGTACGATCGCGATCGTTTCCTTCCAACTGTCAAGCATGGAGGTCGATGTAACATGATATAGCAGCCGTTTCATGGTTTTCTGCTGGACCAATCGTATCCTGAAAGAAAGGATCACTGAGGAGAAGTATGGTGAAAATTTAGCTGACCAAGTTCATCCTATGATGTAAACTTTGTCTCCGGCAGGAGATTGATATTTCCGTGATGATAATGCACCTATTTATGCAGCGGGACATGTCCAATCATTGTTTGTTGAAAACGAGGATGAATTTAAAAATAAATCTTGACCCACGCAATCAACCGACCTCAATATTTCTGAACAGTTATGGTATATTTTAGAGTGTCCAATATAGAATCGATATCATTCACCTGCTTCTCTCTTGATACTTTCACAATAGCTTAATGAAGAACGATACATTATTCCTAAAAACACTATTCAGCACTTGTATAAATCAACTCCTAGGTGAATCCAAGCTATATTATGTGCTATATGCGGTCCTACACCATTCTAATAAAGGATTCTTCTTTATAAACCTAATGAGTTCCATTATTTCTTTAACCACTTGTATACTTTGCTAATTGTTAGCATACATGGAAATATATTAAAATTCTGATAAATAAAAAAATGTTTCTCTCCTAATTTTACTTATGAAAGCATAATAAAATTTTATATTTAATTAAAGTAATATATATATGCGTCCTCACACAGTTAATCAATAAATTGTACTCTGCAATGTTATCTATTTTCTCCATGGAATTAAATAAATAGCTGAATGCACATTCATCAATGATAACCACCTGCGATATCAAAATACGACATTTAAGTTTGCCAAGAAGGAAGCCAAATTGGGAAAATGAAACTTTCTCTATGAATCTTTCACATGAACAATTTCAAGATATATATATATATCTTGTGAATTATAATGACAATTAAAATGTTTTCATAATACCAAAAAAGATATATTTATAGGATGTTCCTTTCAAAGGCATTTGAACTTTTAAAAACATTTAAAAATATATTTTTGAATGCTATAGTAAAATAAACGTATTATTAGTAAGCTCAGGCATCAATGGTGACAGAAATAAACTTTGAAACATATAAACAAAAGAATTGGAATGTATCCAATAGGCAATGTCGTTTTAAAGGCATTGTTATAATACAGCAAAGCAAATTTAAATCTATTTATCCTCCTCTAGGAAAATATCGTAAATAACCTTTTTAATTTTTAATTAAAAATATATAAATTTATTTGATATATTATTTGTAAGAAATTTTTACATTATATCACAATGAACTGTAGAATTTCAAATGCTAATCAATTTTCGATTGAAAAATTTCCCTTTATTGCAAAATAGGCAATTGCTATATTGCTGATATTTATATTCCTTCTTAATAATTTATTTTATTAGCTGTAGTTCACAAATAATTTAAACGATCTAATTTTCTTTAGTTTCTTAAGCTTTCCTCAAAATTAAAATAGGGAATATAAATGTATATATTAAATTTTAAACATGTTATATGAAGAATAAAATGGTGCATAAAATAAAAGTTTTTTAAAAGAAACAATGCGGCTTATTTATGAACGCAGTACCATCATTTAAAATTGTACTTGAAATAATCTTATGTACTATAGTTATCTGTCTGAACTATAGTAAAATGAATGTACAATTAAATGATACATTGAAATTAAACACAAACTATGTATGTTTCCTCTAGAAAATATATATTCAATTTTATTCATGGGTACTTGTTTATACACAACTGATATCCTGCATTATTCTGTTTATAATATTCTATTTCATAGAATATCTGTTCATTCCTAGACTATGATAACGAATTGAAACGTTACAGAAAATAAAAATACAGAAAGATATTTGGAATCTTGTAATTAGAAATATACTAAATCTTCGAAATGAAGCAGCTATTGTGTGTGTACTTGACATATTAGATAACTGTAGATACCCGATAAGTTATTTTATCGCTTAATGTTGCCACATAAATCCAAATCGATACAAGAGGTAAAAGTGGAGAAACTTTAATTATTTATTTCTAATTCGATGTACCACACTATTCCATTCCCATTGTTTTGTTTATAAATTAACACATGAATGTACTTATACATAATAAACTTAGCACGAATTTTAATAAGTTAAACAAATACGAAACGCTGCAATTTCCATGAAACATAAAACTCTTAATTTTAACATACTATTAAGGCTTATTTAAATACGCGATATCTATTTGAAGTAAAATCTGGAAAAAATGTTTATTTTTGTTTCTATATATACATAGAATAAAACTAAGAACCTAAATTATATTGATTATATCATATATTGTTTTTTTAATTAATCAAGAGATGCAGTGTTTTATAATGCTCTGCTTAGGACTTTTCCATTGCGGAAAAATTCAAAACAAAGCATAATCATTTTTAAAACAGAAAAAAAAAAGATTTTCATAAAATATATCTCGTTTTAGCTCTAAAATTATGCAGTGATGATTTAAAAAAAAATCATATTTCTCAATGAAACTTGTAAATCAATTAAAATTGTTGTGTTTAAAGTATCAAAATGTGTACAATTTATATAAATATATTTATTTCTATTGGGCTGCGGATTGGTGTTTTACCACTGCGGACCTAGTACATTCTCCAGAAACTGGTATCTCTTTCTAGTGCTGCACCATAGAGGCGGATACTAATCACCTCAAGAATTTTGACACCCGGTTTCCCTCCTAGAGGGAGGCACATGAGTTCTGACGATGTGAACCTGTACTATGATTAAATATTGCAGAGAACACCCATGCCAAACAGACACTCTATAGGAATCTTTTACATACTGTATAATCATACGACATGGCCTCTGTCGATTTTCTGCATCATAAAAATACACAAACTTGGGCCGGGGTCGAACTCGCAACCTAGTTTTTACAAAAACGATATTTTTCTAATATAAAAAATATGAACTAGGTACCTGGATTGATAGCTTGGTAAAGCCACATTTTGAAGCAACACGAGAACTATTGGCAACGGATAAACATTTGAGCTGGCATCTCACTCTTCATGTGTCCCCACCTCATCTAATAGTGACTTAGAGACACGATAGATTTAATATGCATTTAAACTTCTTCTTAGCAAATCCTTATGAAGTGGACCAGGACTTGAACTCGGAACATGACAGAAATCATTTCAGCTACGAGTACACAGGTATGATGATCCACTTGCTGCGGTTACATTAAATACTAATACGTAAAGAGTAATTTCGAAATTTTTTGAAAGTTATTAGTTTTATGAAATACCCCAATATGTCCTTGATGGTTGAAAATGCATATTGTCATAAATGAAGTTATGTTTTCTTTTAAATATAAGTTGAATTAAGTTAAGTAAATTATTAATTTTTTGTATTAATTATGTTGAAGTATAATGTTGTTAAAAATTATTTTTGAATATTTGTATGCATATATTTACAGTAAAAAAATGAAAAAAAAAAACATTTGTTTAAAATGTAATAACTGTTTTAAATAAGTAATTAAGTTGTAACAAACTGTTTTAATTAATGAACTAAATTATATATAAAGAAATTGGAGCCATTTTAGAAAATTATAAGACTTTCCGCAATTCAATATTTCTTTTTATAAAGTAAAACTAATACCTTTTTTAAAAAATATATATCATTAAATTAACTAACTTTAAATGCTGACTTTTAGCTTTGAAATGTTAAAAAAAAGAATGCATTTCCAATGATTGACGAGCTTCTAAAGTCAATGTGTTGCACAAATATAAATCCACTTTCTTTTTCTAAAAATAGATGCAATTTAGTTTTATGTAAATGTAATTTACCTCATCTAAAAAGCTGGAAAATTAGATAAAAGTCAGGAAATCAAATAAAAACTGGCTTTGCTGTACTACTAGTAAATTACTAGTCTACTAGTCTGGAGAATGTGAACTGAAAATCTAAGCGTGAAATAAATATATTTCCAAAACTGCAAATCGTATTTTTATGTAAAAAATAATTGTGTATATAGATAGCAGGGATTATATTTTATTACGAAAATAAATTATTGGTCTGAGGTATTCGACAGATGTTGAAGTCGGCAAGGAAATAATGTTAGATTCGTAAAATAGCGCATTAACTAAATAAACACCAGTCTTTTTCAATGTTTTTCGTGTGACTAGGTTAATGTTTATTTTATTTCCAGAAACAAAAAAAGCACCAAGAATACTACCAAATGGAAAAAAAATCCCTTCAAATTGGTCTAAGTATTTCATGATTTGGAGCTTAATTTGAGAAAAAGGAATGAGCGAGAAGAATTTAACTTTTATAGTTTTGTGAAAAAATGAACAGTATCTGCTGCTGACATGACTTAAGATTCTAGTGATTTTTTTTTCATTTGACCAGTATACAAGTGAGAAGAAGGGACCTCTTTTCCATGCATGAAAATACAAATAATTCATATTTAAAATGAATACTGACGGGTGTTACATAACGCTTGTATCCCTTTTTAAAACATTTAGTAGGGAAGAAAAAAATGTTTTGCTGAGATACCTATTTTAATCATACTTCTCAATTTACAAAATATTGATTTAAATATGAATTGTTTAGTTGTCATGTTACGGCTAAGCATTAACCTTGTCCGAAGCCTCATAGAAAATGTGTATAATTATTTATCTCGAAAATTATTTGAACAATACCAACAAAAATATTATTTGGAGCGCCAATTGGAATGTAGTAAACATTAAAAGATGCGAAATATTCCAAATACTATCCTGAAAAATGGAACCCATTTGATGTATATTAAGTATTTTGAAGTTATTCCGAAAAATGTTGGAGAAAATATATAATACGAAATTTCAAAAATAATTTTTTTTTGACGTATGGTCGAAAAATTTCCAAATGCCCTTTTTCGATATATATGTTAGATGTTTCTGTTGAAACATCTCAAAGTGAATTTTTTACACCCGAGTTGATATTTATATTGAAACTTTCATATGCTGACATGTAATACTATTGATTTTGAATAGAATATTTTGTGCATTTGATGAATAGTAAGAAGTCTTGCGGTCTTATCATTTTGTAATACATTGTATACTATTCTAAATTATACTTCAAATTTTAATTTATCGTTAAAAAAATATGTTATACTTTTATGTTAAGAACGATCTATTTTTAAATTCTACAGAACTGAGATATGTATACAAATATTATATTTATAACTAAAATGCACAAATATGTACATAAAGACACTATTTTGTCGCAAGAAATATGTTAGTATATTATTTATATCATTTATCTACATGCATTAATAAAAAACGTAAGAAGTAAGAAATAGATATGAATTCGAATGCTAAATTTTAAATTATCTTTATGTTCGATTTTCAGGCACAAAACAAAAAAACTGTAATTAAGTATTTTTTGTTACATACAAAAATACGTGTTAAAAATAAATCTACCCTTCTAATGGGTTGATCCATCGATTGCGTATTCACAACAAACTACAAATCAACAAGATGGATCATGTTACCTTTTCGCAAGACATTACAGCATTAACTGAATTATAAAACAACAAATGATTATATATCCGAACAAATGTTTTAAAAGGTTCTCAAAAGAAATTAATTTAAGAAGACTTTACATTTGTTATTTGGAATATTCACATTGAATGGATTAAATGAAACTATGCAAAAACGCGTTCTAATTAAAACTAAGTAATCAATATTTAAAAAAAAACATCTTAAATTAAAGAAAAATATTCTTGATATAGTTAATTCGAAATCATATTTTAATCAAAGATATTTTATTATCGAGTGATTGCCGAGATTTCGTCATTTTTTAAATAAAAATATCCAGTAGTTCATGTCTTAAAAAGTCCTCCAATTAGCAGATACTTTTAAGAAAAATAAAGATAAATTACACTGAAGACAAATCTCAAACAAAATTAAAATCACATACTAAATGGGGTCATTATCCAATCGTTCAATTCTATGAATTGTAATTTAGTTATTTTTTCATGTATGCTGTGTCTAGACACAGCCGTTTATAGTCTAGACGAAATGAAGTTTGCTAATTCAGGCTCAATTCAGTTCTTAGTTTTTATACCATATATTGATGTTTTGTGTTCTGATATTTATTTTAAGACGAGTTGCACTGTTTGTATTATAGTTAATGACAATAAAATAAAAAAATATATTGCTAAAAACCTTGTTTGTAGTTTGTCTTCAAAATGGTATTTGGGAGAAGTTGGTATTCTTTTCTCTTTACATTTTTAAAGGAACAGAAAAGACACCAATTACTTAATTCTCTTAAATTTCCTTAAAAAAATTAATAATTATTAAACATCATGGACTATCCCACCTATAGCAAAAATTTTGAACACGGAACAAAACGGTTACTACACCTCAGAAGTTGTGAAGTCCGACATACTATCTCTTCTAAAACGTATTCTCAGCGAAGAAATGTGTGATTATATGCTGCTAGAGGAATCTGCTAGCCATCTTCAGTGGAAGACATGTTAAACTCCTCTTAAGATCTGCACTTTCAGCAGATATGAAGTTCATTTACCAATTGTTGTAACGTATTAATCAAAGGCTCTATTGTACCACTAACAGAGCTGCAGAATATACTTATCTAATTATCCTATATGATTAATTAGTCAACTTTAAATTTTTTAAACCATGATTGAGTTTTCTTAAAGAATAGTATTCTGTGCATACGATTAATAAAACAAACAACGCATGTAAATAAAACTGATATAAAATTATCCAATTGATAGTTTATAAAAGACCACAAAAGTAGGTTCTGAAATTCAGATTTTTCCTGAAAAAAATTCTTAATGATTCAGTAAAAAAAAACGAATAATATATTTATGTTGATATTGTTTTCCTAAATGTGATATTGAAAGAAAATATTAACTTTACTCTTTTAATTTTGTTTCAATAACTGTTTATTATGGTATTTACTTCATTTTATTGCTACATTGTTTTATTTTATATAAAAAATGAATGCAGTTAATATTATACTTATGTAAATAATAATTCGAATTTTGTATAGGTAATCATTTAATTCTCCTTGCATTTTACAATATGTTTAATACTACACAATTGTAAAAAATGACTTAATTATAAAGAAATTAAAAGTTAAGATTAATTGCACAAAAAATACACATAAAATTATTTCCTTAAGGGGGTTCTCCTATGAGATGGTTTCAAAAGAATTTTAAAAAAAAATCCATAAGTTACTTCCTTAACATGTTTAGTATACGGTGGAAAAGAGATTTTTTTTTAAAATTTGAAGTCGTTATAAAGAAGCAAGTTTTAGAAGAGCAGCTGTTCGGAGCCCTGAGTTGGCAATCGAAGGTTGGGCCTATTGTGTACAGGCGGTTTGGTACCATTGGCCTTACTATGTAAATATACGTTCATACAAGTTTGTAAAATGTTTAAAAGGAAAAATCTATAATTATTGAATATTTCGTCGAACTTGTTTTAGTCTTCGCCACCAGACATCACCAATTGAGGGTAAGTTAAGATTTTCATTGTTTTAATCCAGAGGTGGGCAGTCTTTTCCAGGGTACATGCTACTTCTAATTCTTATAAGGTGTTACGGTCCACCCAGCATCAGTGGCACACACAAAGGGGAGGGTTCAAGGGTCCGGGCACCTCCTCCATAGCCCATGATTTTTTTCAATTGATTATAATCCCATGTATATAGTAAGTAAAATTTAATTAAGTATTTGTTATTAATAGCTTTTATTAAGTATAATGCTAATTATTTATTCAATAATTTATTTCTTACTCTTATTTGTTCCCGAGAATCTACAAAATGAAAAAAAATTATGTTTGGCAGAGAGTTTGGTAGGATATAAGAATGGTAGACACATTCGACCCTTGACCACCACACCGCGCCTCCTTTGAAAAATCCACGAGTGCGCCCACTAACCAGAGTCGTAGGTTTAGTGAGGTAAGGAAAAAGTCAACAATATTTTATATAACTTAATAATAAATACGGAATATGTATTTAATTACAAAAATGAAATGAAATACGCACTTTCTTGAAACCGCGTTTAAAGAAGAGTGCAAAATACAAACATAATAATGATAGACAGAAATATAACAATTATCTAATGATACCTTTATGATCAAACAACTCAAAATCCATTAAAAAAACATTTCCATATAAACTTAGTTCTCCTAATTATAGTCAGTAGAAGACTTAATCTGCGTACTGTAAGCCAATCTTGAATATTTCCGTATACAATTACTAACGACTTATCTTCAGGTGGACACTCCAAATTGTCTTGGTGGTCCACCGGTCGATCACGATCGGCGTATTCCACACCCCAGTTTGAATTGGACTTGAAACTTTAAACGCGTTTTTATCAAAACTGTGTTTTTCAATTTTTCCTCCATTATATCTCAAGAACGGATTTACCAAATGACTTTAAATTTATATAGGGTTGTTTTAGCACACATATACACACCAAATGAACTACGATCATTCCATAATTCAAGATATTTCTGTTTTTTATAACAAAAGAACCCCATGAAATTCGAAGCCTTTACTTCAGAGGTCCACCAAAAGTTCAATTTTTGATATTTTCAATTGAGTATACTCCATTTGGTGCAGTTAAGCTTATAGATTAAAATGCTGTTAATTTCTCTTGTTTCAGATAAACCAATCAACCGGAATCGTGGAGGAAATGAACGTCCATTTTTTCGAGGCGGGTGTGTTCAGAGCGCTATAACTCACGTTATACTCCATATTTTTGGTTAAACATTTATATACATACTCTTAATATACATATAAATAAATAATAAAAAAACTTAAAGTTCTATCTTTTTACTGTTCGTCAAAACAATTCTCTAAAAATGAATAAAAAGCAGGCTGTCACATGGGTGAACCCCCTTAAGGATCTAATCAAATATTCATCTCCATGTTAATTAAAAAATCCTTTTGCACATCATTATGTTTACATTTGGAACAGTACGAAATGAATACAGCATTGTCTAAGAAAAATTCAAAAGGAACTGAGAAAAGCTAAAAAATGCAGAAAAGTCACGTATTTTTCATTTTCATTTTGGTAAAAAAAAATCTACTTTACAGCAATAAAGTTAATGAGATAAAAGCCAAATACTTAAACGAGAGGAACGTGAATAACTTGGAAGCACTAGTTTAATTTAACGGAATTCTTCTCACATACCTCACTCAAAACTGAAACATAAAGAGATTTTATTCTTCTAACGCTTTGTATTTAAATTATAATTTGTTTTTACACCTCTTGTTTACCTCAATTGTGTGACAAAGTTTATGAAACTTAACACCAAAACAGAAAGTGCTCGAAAACAACATCAAAGCCTAACTTTCCCCGTTACAAGTAAAACTTTTCCTTTCTTTTGTCTGTTAAGAGCCAATTAGGGAAATGTAATATTGAAGTAAAAAACACACACACAAGTTCAAAATATAATATGCATATTAAAAGCATTAGTGGAATCTTTGATTTCAATGTATTTCTCTTTTAAATTTATTTTGAAGGTCTTATTTTTAATTTAATTAACTGTTTAGCTTATTATTTAACACATTAGGCTAAAACAAACATAAATCAAATTATTTTCTAAAGATTTCGTCTATTTTTGACCATTATAATATTAAGCGAGTTCTTAGTATATATAGAAATAAAATAAGGACGGACTAAGTTGAGCTTTTTCTTTAAAAAATTAAAATATCACATGGCACTTATAGGATTTATATTCAGGAATTCCAATTTTATTTGATAGAAACTTTTGTTTACTGAGGTATTATTTTTCAACCTTTAATGTATAACACTTCCTACGGGAAATAATGTACTCTTAAGCTTTTATCTGATTTTCTAGAAAATATAAAATAAGATTTGGGCCCAAAAAATTAATTATTTTTAAAGTTATTTCATTTACTGCAATAATATAGATTATTTTATAATTCAATTCATTTATTTAAACTAAACTGCTTAAAGTTTATGTTTTCTGTTAAATATTAGTGCCTTGACATTTATACAGATTTTCAACACTTGAATTGTTATAATTATACACGAAAAATTGCAATGAACTATCATCATCATCTAATTAAACAAATTCAACATGTTATAAGAAATTGGTATGAAATGTAATTTACTATAAAATTGATAATTTATTAAAACTAAAGATACGAATGATTAAGAAATAAATTACCTTATCATACTCATATAAAGACATTCATAGATATTAAGTTAAGTTTCAAAATATTAGTTATTTTTTTCTGGTGGCTTTTATAGATTGTTTTCAAGATCGTGTACTTTTAGCACACGATCTAACGTATCCCGTTTAGTACGTAACTCTAGTACGTATCTCTTTTGGTTTTTTAAATAACATCAATAGATAATTAAATTGAATAGATCAATACATAGCGTTTACGGTGGGACCCGAATACTAAGGAAACCGGTATAATTACACAATTGAACAAATAATCTTTACATAATTATCAGTAGCATTTATACACTTTCTGTGATCAATGTTACGATAAATATACACATTAGTTTTTCTTTATTATATTAAAAATATTATATGGTTTTGACGTATTTTAGTGTAATTTATAAATCGATTTTCGATAGTATTCTTATACTTAACTACTTTTTTTAAGTACTATTTAATTACAGATCACTCGGGGGTTTAGATTGAGGATTGAAAATCATATTTTTCTGCTAAAATTGTATCCTTCCTAAATATTAAATTTTCCTACACCTTTTGGCTTTTTTAGATACGTTGTGTAAGGTTTGTTATTATTATGGTATTTAAAATTTGCATTTCTATAGAAACTAGTTAAAGTCATCCTGCATTATAATTCAAATTCCCCTTACTTATTTTCAACAAAATCATATAGGCAAAGTAAGGAGAAGGTTTTGATGCCTCAATCCTTAAATCTCAGTATACAATATATCTTTATAAGACTGATGATCTCATAAAATATTACGGAGGCAATTAAATTTTGACATATTGCTCCGTTATATTTCTATTTAATATTTAGCTTTAAGATAGGTTTATAGCAATTTAGGATATGATAAATGAATATATTTTTAAATTATACAATTTTATCAATGAAAAAATTATATAAACAATAAACATTTTTAGGAACTCTTTTGAGAGAAATTTGGAAAATAAACTTTTTAAAGATGCAGAAGATGCAGAAAGATATAATTAAAACATACAAATCAAAAGTTACAATTTAAATTAAAAAAAGATAAATTGTTATTGTATCTGTTTTGCATTATTTCTTCGAAGCTAATATCTATATATTTTACAAGCAACTTAACTAATTGATCATATTCCGATTTAAAACGAATTTGCTAATTATTTCAATTGCTGTTAAATAAGCTTTATAAAGTTTTATTTTATTCCATGATATCACATCATGTAACTTAAATTCTTCTGAAATGAAGCAAATGTTCATTTAGATACTTATATTAACTCATTACAATATTTTGCGGAAAAATTGTATTTAATTTATCAATTAAGTTTCAATTATATTATTTGAAATAAATTTTTCTCTTATTTTTGCGTATTCAAAAAAAATTCTTTAGAAAAATGTATGAATGGCTAAGTAGAACTAATTCTGTATAAGAAAACCTAGCTAATACTAAATAAATCTAATACTTTTGTACCAGAACGGAAATCTGAATAGCATTACTATTACTTCACTATAGTATAGCATTTTATAAATGCACAATATTGCAGTGTAGTCTATTTTATAATTAGTGCACATAATTTTAAAATTAAAATATTGTTTTAAAAGTATTTTTTTAAGAAATCAGCAGTATTTTTAAAGAATATTAAACGCATATATATTCATGTATGTGTATATATGAATATGTATTTCTAATAATCCATAATTTAAATTAATTTCATTTTCTAATAATTTTATGTATTTATTTTTTCAAATAAAATTATATTAATAGTTTAAATGGATATAAGACATTACATTTCATCACAATGGCTTATTCCGCTCTTTTCTGTTGAAGTCAGAACATGTTTTAGGAAATTAAATTTCATATTCCGGTATTCCAGTCACTCATTTTACACTTTTGGCGCTGGAAAGAAAACAATTTAAAATTGCCGGGAAACCCATGATAAGACGTCAGACCACTTATTTAAAGCAAACACGAATTGCGTTGCTATTCAGAGTTTCTTCGGAGGGCAAATTTCTGCTTAAACTGACTTTGCATCTCAAATGCCATCTTCTTAATTAAAACTCTAATTTTCGTCTTCCTCACTCCTCGACAGTTGTAAAGGAAACTTGGAGTGTGAAAATTCTGAGTGGGGAGGTAGTGCAAACTGCCGTAAAATGGTTATATTTATTCTTCGCGGACAAATTGCCAAATCGATTTTGAATTTTTAAAAAAGAACCAATAGCCTTTGATCAAAAAGTAAATTTTGCGCGCCGCGGATACCACTCGAAAATAAATTAAACTTTTCCGAAATTGCTTACATCTTTACCAAACTTGACTACATATTAACTAGTTTTGAAGAAGAGGAAAAAAATATTTGGTATTGAAATTATTTTCCTTCAAAAAATAATTTGTCTAAGAAAAGAACAATTTTGAACAATTTTAATATTAAATAACTTTTCAGTGTTTATATTTATAATTTTGGGTACAGCTGACAGGAGACTAACCGTTAGTCACACTTCCAGAACTAATGAAGATCTATTTTTAATACACATTATAATTTAATGTGATTTCATTACTTTCATATCGTAATAAAAATTGATATAAAATACTGAGTTTTAACAGGAATTAATTCATAGATTATCTCTAAACTTATTTGAGCTTTATTGGCTTTTACAGAATTTAAGCAATGCTTGAGATTTGCGGAAAAATTATTTTGCTTAGTTTTTTCTTGAAGAATATCTGGCTCCTTATATATTTATACAGAATGTATAGTTATATTTCATCTCACTTAATAAACCATATTTCAATACTTTCTAGCCCAAACTGAACAAGTTGATAAATTACAAGGTCAGCTGAAAGGTTTAACGAAAAACAACGTTTAAAGTCCATAATTGGAAATCAGTAACTAAGTTTAAATTCCGGCTATCCAAATTGAAACTTTTAAGCGAGGGAGTGACCTAAACGCGAAGTTTATATTTAAAAGAAAGTTATATATATACACACACACACATTATAAGAAATCCGTTAAGTTTTGTAAATTACATAAAAGATATCGGGTTTTTCTATCAATGCTATTCAGGTTCATATCATAGTGCACACACTATCTTAAACATGCTTAAGTGATGTATAATTGAAGAAGAAACTGAAGCTGTGTGTATGCATTTCTAATAAATTATTGGTAAAAATTTAAGCAGTTTCCTGGTTGAAAATTAATGAAGTTACAATTTCCATGACTGTATCACAGGATAAGATGCTTAAAAAATCATTTTAGAATTCGAGAAATATTTTTTTAAAGTAAGCCATTCGTATTTATTTAATCATAAAAAAGGTTGCGATATATCTTATGTTTGTTACACATATTCGCTCTTTTGTCGAATGTTAAAGCAATGGAAAGAAAACTTTAAAAGTAAAACTAATATTTTGAAGTTGATGCAATTTACGTCTACCTTTAATATAGATGGTTAATTAGAGTTCATACAAGTTATTTATAGAATGGAAGACTGTTTTGAATTTCTGCTCATTACATTAGTAGGAAAAAAACAGAATAAATTTGAAACTTAAGCATATCAAAGGAACTAAAAAGTAATGTATTGCATGAACTACGTATAGAGCTTGCATAATAATGTGTCTTTTGGAACAATCACCTCAAAATATTTTAAATGTTTTATATTGTAAAACATATCCATTATTATATCTGGCACGAGAAGTGTAGCTGAAAATTACCCAGTGATTGAATTTATGAGAGTTATTAGTATAGGTAAAATAAATTATTGGGTATTTTAAATCAGTGTGTGTTTGTGAAAATAGAGTTTAAAGGAAAGTGACTGCAGCTGAAAGCTTTTAAGTATATGCAAACTTACCGTTCTTAGCAGCTATGTTTTGGAACATGAATGACTTTTTCATTAGTTTTATGTTGATTTGAATGGTTAATTAGGAATACTCTAGCATCATAGACTAATACAACTATTTTTTATAGTTTTGATAAGCTTCGAAAGACATTCTTAAGCAGTTACAATATGAAGTGTATATCTTCAAGAAACAATATCTGGGATTTTTTTTTATTAGTTCAGTGGATATGTTTCTAAAACTCTTGTATCTGAGATGCATTTTTATTATCATCCTTTAAGTGTAAATTATATGTTGGTATTGTTATTAGACTAATATATTTTGTTATCTATCAAAATGCAGGTTACGCCACAAATAATTGGGTGAGCAACCAGAAATCTATGAAAAATTTATAATCAACATTTTTCTTGAAATTGCATTATAACAATCTTTATTATAATGGATGCATGTTAGTTAGAAATATGCTTTTCTACAACATACATTAGATAAAACATACATTTTATAAAGAACTTCTCTAAATATGATTTGTTAATACTTGGTCTTTTGTTCATCGATTTTCGGTGTCGAAATTAAAAAAACATAATTACAGAATCGGAAAGATCATTTATTTCGCACACACGTGTAATTTTTTTGTAAAATAACGATATTTTCTATTTTTTTCGAATTTTTTAAAATAGTGTTAAAACTGATGCGTTTTTATGAAAATTATTTCTAAATCGTTGGGTATGAATTACTTTTCATGTTATTAAATCGATATTCTACACTAATTAACTTCAAGCCTTTCTCTTTTAGATCCATTCATTTAAAAAATAAAATTCCCAAAACTTTTTTTTTTATAGAATTTTTAAAAAGTAGTCTTAATTTTTACTTCACATTGAATAACTTCGTCATTTATGAAGGTAATCTCACAAAACCTTTTTTCCGTTTGTACAGTAATATTATCCGTAACATATACGAAGATTGAAAAAATTGCTTCAAAATTACGGATCCCCTCAATTAAAAATTAAATTAAATTTGAACCGACCATTCATTATTATTGCCTATTTTCTGTTCTGTTACTAACCTGCGTGGCGTGATTGGCTAAC
This sequence comes from Trichonephila clavata, assembly GCA_019973975.1. Classification (NCBI taxonomy): domain Eukaryota; kingdom Metazoa; phylum Arthropoda; class Arachnida; order Araneae; family Nephilidae; genus Trichonephila; species Trichonephila clavata. The sequence continues at coordinate 2,212 of BMAO01035352.1, read as the reverse complement.
GCGCCGCTTTCGCGAAGTATCTTAATTCTTTCTTATGTCTGGGTTCGAATCTAGCGAATTTCATTTTGTTCGTTTCTGCTTATTTTTCCCACGTAAATTAATTTTACTGATAAATACTTATTTTAACATGATCCTCTGTTATTTTAATGTACTTTTCATTTTTTTTTTTTTTTTGCCTTAAAAAAGGTTTTTTTCTGATTTTTAAACATTCAAAGTAATTTCTATATTTTTCAACAATTCCTAACAAGAAGCTTTCATTTCTGTTTATTTTTAGCACGTAATTTTTCAGTGCTGCCATTATTTAAGCAACGGAATGTCACAATTAATTGCTAAATGAATATTTTTAATCAATTTTAATGTAAAAATATTAATAAGTTATAGTTTTATATTTATAAATATCGATGAATTTAAAAGAAAATGATTTTTAAAAAGTTCATTGATATTTAGAAACAGTGATTAAAAAAGTAAAATGCCGAAAACTATATGTCACAATTAATTGCTAAATGAGCATTTTTAATCAATTTTATTAAAAATAATTAATAAGTTAGTTTTGTATAATATAATTTTTTCCGCAGATACGTGTTTAAATAATTTTAACACAGAGTGAATGAAAAACTATAAAATTAAAATTAAAAAAATTAAATGTTTTTATCAAATAGTATTCTTTTTTTTTTTAATGTTTTTTTTTTCAGTGAATGTTAGCATATAACTAGGTTTTCCCCCCAAAGTGGATTTTTAACACTTATATATGTTTAATTAACATCCAAATGTTTCAAGAGCTATCTGTAGAATTTTTTTTATTAGTATTTATTGATAATGGATTTAAATTAATATATTTTTTTAAAATTAAAATGCATTCAATGCATTTCTGAGATTCATTTAAAATATTTATCAGTATCGAAATTTTTGTTCTCTTTCATAAAACTTATAGTTTACTTTAAAATAATGCGTAATTGCATGAAACTTCCCCCCCCCCGTGTCAAATATTTCATAAAATTCTCACAATTTTACTTCAAGAATTAAAATATTAGTGAAATTTTGTAATTTGAAAAATTTATACTTTCTGTTCTTTTTTCAGCATACAACTATTTTTAAAAATGCTACAGTTTCGTTTCCGGGAAAAAACTAAAAAAATTTAATGTTTTTATCAGATAGTATTATTTTCTTTTTGAATGATTTTTTTCAGTGAATGTGTACTTATAACTAGGTTTTTTACATAGTATTTTTCTTAGCAGTTACAAATGTTTAATCAAACATCCAAACGTTTAAGAGCTATCTGTAGAATTTTTTTATTATTATTTACAGATAATGTGGATTTAAATTAATATATTTTTTAAAATCAAATGAATATTTCTATTATTTCCTTATTAAATTAATTATTTGTTAATAAAAGGTATATCGCCTATTATTTTGGATAAAAATACGTTCTAGAGCCTGGAATAAATATTTGTCCTCAGTGCCAGCCTAGCGTAGCTAGACCTTCTACTTCAGTTACACAGTATACCTAAGTAAATAAAGTGAGAATGATAGGTTCGCCTAAGCTAAAACTAGCTTCGGCGGTCAGGAGGTGGTGGGAGGAGGTGGAACATAGTTCCGTAAACGGAAAACAGCTTTTGCGTTTCGTTCTTCAATCGAAAAAGGGTTTTCGTTACGTTTAACAGCATGGGGGGGGTGGAATTCTTAGAAATCAGGTAGTATCTTCGTTGCGCTATGAGGCAAACGGTACATGAGGTGAGGCTGGTTCATGAAGTTAGATTGAGAGCTTATCGTTGGGTTGTCATGATTGCAGAATGGAAGTTGCAGAATGGAAAGTCGAGGAAACATTCGCTATTAGGGTGTGGATGGGTTCAACACAAAGTTCTTCGTGGAGAACAGATCTTGGATGTACCTGTTTATTATGAAGTCTTTGAATATCATTTAATTGTGTGTTACTGGCAGATCCCCAAATGGGGCATGTATACGTTAAGATGGGCGAAGATAGTTTTGTAAATAAATATCCGGTTATTTAAAGAGAGTTTGGATTTCCTTCCAATCAGTACGTTCTAGAGACATTTTTAAGCTAACTGTAAGTAGCGATTGATTGATTAATGAAACCTGAAAATTATTTTATTATTTTAGATTCCTAAAAATTATCTATTATTAAAAAATGATGACTTTTTTTTTACTCAAGCATCAAAATATTTTCTTTTATTGTTTAAATTTATTATTTTTT